>JACSZP010050141.1:0-11052 GCA_016161895.1 Pinna nobilis | reverse complement strand
ATTTTGCTTAACGGTGTGCTTGCAATGGGATAATAAGACACAAGCATTTAGTGTTAACTAGGTAGATTGAGCACAATTTCGAATGACCACTGCATTCTTCAGTGAATAATCCAAGATGGCTGTAGCAACCCCTTAAATAGCTTTGTTGCTAGACTCTGCTGACTTTCTAGTGCAGTTGATGTAATAATATTCGCAGAATTTTGAAATACAACAACTTTAATAATTGTTGTTTAAAAAGACAGAGTATACATGTATGTGGCCGGTGGTATCTCCTTGGGTACACAGTTGTATCGTCCGATCACCAGTTTCAGTGAGGAACCTACATGTAAATCCGTGACCCTGATTTATTTCCCATGTCACGTGCAAGCTGCAAATCAAACTGCAACATTGTTTTTCGTACAGTAAGAGTAATCATTGTCGAAACTGTACAACCATATTTTTAGGAAAATGGCAGCAAGGAAAATGAGTTCTATTTGTTGATTGTTTTCACACCCCTATCCTTACACTCACTGCAACCGTTACCCGATGCTACTTGTAACCGGACTCTCTCCTGCAGCAACAAAAAAAAAATAATAATAATAATAAAACTGGCCGCCACCATATCAAGTTTTTAAAGCTTAAAAACAAACAAAAACAAAACCAAAACAACAAAACAAATTTGTACAACACAAACACTGTCACTGACTGAAGCAGATGACTGAGGTGTGTTGTAATGCTACCACTTAATTCAGAATAGATTGTTTACCCTCTCATTCTCCTTCGCGGAGATCGTGATCTAGATCGTGGCATATTTAGTGCACGTAATTTCCCCCTGATATCTTCTGTCAGTGGATTGCAATTAGCTCTGGACACAGGGCAATGAAGAAAAAGTCGAATACATCACGCTTCCAATATTCACGGAAAATGAAAATGGATTGTAAAAAAGCTAAATAGAACCGGAATCGCTAAGGAATAGACATTATATCCGGATCATTGCAGCATTATTTGATCTTCAAATACCTCTTCACTGGTAAATTTTTTATAGTATCGACATTCATTTCATGACTACAAATATTTGTCTAAATTCAAATTACATACGGTAATTTTTGTATCATCACTTGTTAGTAAGAATGATGCGGACTCGACGCTTTGAGGTAAACCAGTCTAATGCATTGACAGGAACCAGTCTAATGCATTGACGGGAACCAGTCTAATGCATTAGAGTTAGAAACAACTCGCAGTGACCTGTACATCTGTAGGAAGTTAGAAATGAAGCTTATTGGTTCAAGGTTGTGTCTTCTGCTCTGATATATTCGTCAAGTTCTCAAGATCCTGTAGAATAATGTCTTCCTGTTCGTAAGTAGATTAAACAGACAAATTCGTTTGCGATAACTTATTGTTTGTAAGTTGTAAATGAAGTTCAGATTTTGTATAATTTAGTAATTAAGCAGAGGGCTACTGATAGTGATACGTCTGTAGTGTAGACTGGTACAGTCACCGGCTGGGAATTTTTAGACAAGATCTATGATGAACCATGCGCCCTGTGTAATACTTTGTCAATTCTTTCTATTCATCATGGATCTGTTTGTCCTCTCTTTCTTTTCAGAGTCAATCCCCTCCGATATGTAACACATCATATTTTATTTACTCTGAATGTTTAATGGCATGCCACATGTGGGTTTGCTTTACATGATATCCTTGTTAGTAAGAATCTTCTCATATTACTGCCGGTCACTCCTTGATACTTTTGCACTTCTCTCTGTTCACCTTGGACGTAGGATATATATGCTTGTTTTTATCTTTCTGAGTAGAAGTTATTTCGCAATAGCATTAATTCCATTCATCTACAGCATTTTGTCCCATTTAGGCCAACATTGCTCATATGCAATGTTTTCCCTTCATTTTACTTGAACAGGCTTGAAAATGAATTGAACAGACCAAGAACAGGGGTGTTGGGGGTTTCTCCCCTCTAAAAGATGTTCAAAACTTAGATTTGAAACGGCCAAAAAATAGCTTGAAACGGTCAATTTGGCCACCAGCCGGTTCTTAGGGAAACACTGCATATGTATTTATTAATCATCATTATTTACTCCCGGTCAGTGGCGCATAAATTTATAAATAAACATAAATCTAGCTTTGAATAATTTTTACTTTCTATCTGCAAACTCCTGCTGATATGCAGAACGTTGTAACTGTACAAAATTTTCCTTTGAGGCATTGTAGATGTTTGTAGTTATTATGCTAGTCAGTTTGCAGTATGAAACAGGAAGCATTTTGACTTTTATTTGACATTTTTGTGTTTCCTGTGTCCTTGGTAAGACCTCTTTTGACAATGAAACCACATAGCGTGTTCGACTTTAAGCCGAGGGGTCCGAGGTTTGATTCCCGCAGTCGCCACTCCGCGGTTGGCCGTCCCTGTTTTTCGGATGAGACAGTAAAAACCGAGGTCCCGTGTCACAGTAGGTGTTGGCATGTTAAAGAACGCTCCCTGCTCTACGGCCAGCAGTGCCGAGCACAGGCAAAATTTGTTGCCCTTCACTGGCACACGGTGACGTCTTCATATGAGTGAAATATTCTTGAGTGGGACGTTAAACAACAATGCAACACATGCACTGTGATAACACACATTACTCTCCCTTTCTCAAAGCTACCTGTGTATATGTACATCATACTTAACACTTCCTTATTTAAAGAAAGAGCTGATTTGAAGTGTGCACCTGTGCATGTTACAACTGTATTATGCCTGTTGATGTTGAATGATACAGCAACACCAGGATTTTTGCAGATATCACATGTGCAGAAACAATTTGTTGAACAGTATAAAATCTGTTGTTACAGGTTTATAAGATATGAGTGTCTCAAAAAAAAACAACACATTTTCTTAGCTTTTTGGATGGTCTTTCAAGGCAACCCTAGTCCTACTGTACAGCTGTAGAAAATTTTCTCTCAGGACAGGTTCCACTGACACTGGATAGACCTCATTTCCACAGCTGTAGGGGTGGATCTACCTAGATCTAGATCTACCTATCTAGGGTAGGGGTCTATCAGGACAGGTTACACTGTAATGTATAGACCATATTCCCGTGGCTGTGTTGGTCTTTCAGGACATGTGCTACTGTATACACGTAGACCACATTTCCATAGCTGTAGGATTTTTCTCTCAGGACAAGTGTTATTGTATAGATCAAATTTCTATGGCTGTAGTGGTGGTCTCTTAAGTCAGGTTCTACTGTTTAGTTCACATTTCCATGACTGTAGGGATGGTCTCTCAGGATATGTTCTACTGTATAGACCATATTTCCATGACTTAACATTTTATCAATTGTTGAAAAGTATGTTTTTGGTCAATTTTTTCACTTATAAATTTGCAATTGGTAACATAGCCCAATATCTGCCATATATTTAGCAGAACCCCCCCCCCAGTTGTACAATTCACTCTGCATTTGCTACAATTACACATTGTTTCAACATCTGAGATTTACTCATATACATGTACATGATTGAGTATAGAACCCTCCATGGTATACATGTACCTGATAATTGTGTACAGTCTAACCTGTCTTAGCTACCTACTGAATTAAAGGAAAACCTGTCTTATGTGACCTTAATGTATGGTTCCCAAAATGGTTTTTTCCTATATATAAATCGCCTGAAGTAAGAGACCACCTGTCATATGTGACCCCTTTTGCTCCTTCCCTTGGACGGCCTCTTAAAACAGGTTAGACTGTACTTGGATTTATTTTTACCATTGCAATCACTTACTGATTCAACAAAACAAGTCAACCAAAACAGGACTTTAGTTTTGAACCAATGAAGTGTGGATATAAAAGTCAAAAAGTCTTAGAAGTCAAATCATTGAAACGTAACTAATATGCAGACACTTGTTGCACTTAATATCACGATGAGAAGCTTAGTTAATGGAAGTCCCGTTAATATAAGTCCCATTAGGACAATTCTAGTTTTCTCTACCACATCCTATTTCATTTACATATCTAGCATTTACAGACCAAGTTAGAGTGATTTACAGTTTAATTTACAAAGAAATATTATTTATAATGCATCTTCATGGGTAACTATGCTATAAACTACTATGTGGGGCAATTTACGTGAATGTCCTACCCTATTCATTTTTATCAAGCGCTTGAGTACCACCGTGCTATCCAAAATTTCTGGGGAGAACACTGATATAAGGTATGTTGTGGTGCATGATTTAGTGCCATTGCAAGTAGTGGCAGGAAGAATAAACATAGCACAGTAATAGTACAATAAGAGCACCAAAGGAGCCTAAATACTGAATACTGCTAATGCTATTTTGAGAGCACTACTTAACACTAATACATTGATTCTAGTATGAGAGCACTGCTAATGCTATTTTGAGAACACTGCTAATGCTAATACAAGATTACTGCTAATGCTTATATAAAAATACTACTAATGGTAATATATAAGCACTGCTAATGCTAATATGAGTACACTGTTTTTTGTTTGTATTTTGCTTTACGCCACACTGACTTGACAATCTTTCGGTCATATGGTGGCGGCCAGTTTTTATTGGTGGAGGAGAGAGCCCGGTTACAAATGTACATGGGGAGAGACCACCAATCATCCACAAGTACACTGGCAAACTCTCTCACATAATCAGTTTAGGTTCCAGCGACCTTCAAATCTGCGCTGACAAGAGTGGAGTCCGAGAGAACGAGTGTTTTAAAGCGCAATGCTCTAAGCATTCAGCCACGGAGGCCTTGAGTAGGCCTTTAATGGTACATGTAATGCTAGAATAAAAGCACTACCAATTCAAGAACATTGCTAATGCTTATACGAGCACAATATGAGAACACTGCTAATATTAATATGAGAATACTACTAATATCAATATGAGAGCAGTACTAATGTTAATATGAGAGCAGTACTAATGTTAATATGAAAACACTTTGTTAACATGAGAAGACAATTTGAGTATGAATACAATATTTGTTTGTACAAGCATATTGCTAACTTTAATATAAGTGTACTACTACTGTGGGATATTGTGAGATTTGCCCTGCTTATATCGGGTACTAATTCGTTAACATAGCTAATTATGCTTTTATTACAGGTGCTCTGGTTGAGGTAGTCACATGTAAGAAGTTACCACAGAAGCTCTCCCACTGATGTCCATACCTGTCAGAATAAGGATGCGGTACGCCTCCTTATGTTTTATGAAATATTGCATAAGCAGATATGTTTATTATAACTCCCCCCCCCCTAAAAATTGATTTTAGCATTAAGATATCTTTATCTTTCCAACATTTACTGTGACAGAGCCTTGATTTTTAATTTTCTTTCCTTATGACTTTAATATTTTGGTTCCAAATGTGAGTGTTTGGTGAAGGAAAAATGACTAACTCTATTGACCACTAAGTTTTGCCACTGCTGAGATTCTAACACAAGACTTCCTGTGCGTAAGTCTTTCCACAAAGCCACAGAGACAGTCAACACATGAACTGTCAACACATGAATTCTTGTGAATAAGTTTGGTCAAGAGTCGATAAAAAGTGCTAGTAACCTGATTAAAGATACATTTGTAATTGTACACCCAGACTCATTTAGAATAATTTGATCGAATACAAGATAATGTCAGGGTTAGAAAAACCACTTGTCCGCTCACCCAGACGAGTCAAAACAGTTTGTGGGCGAGTGAAAAAATTTGGAACTCGTTTGCCGGCCGAGAAGAAATCTCCATTATCCCTAAGGGAAAACCGTGATGAATAACGTAAAGATCACAAAAACTTTATTCTGCACTCAAACGCATTATATCCAATTTCTGGAGACATTGACATGCATTACAAGAAGACAAAATAGCCTAACACATTGTTGTTATTATCATTCCATAAGACAACAGACGTCTGTGCAGTCAGATTACACTCAAATGTATGGCGTCATAGGTTAAGTTTAACATTACTTAAAAAGGTTAATTCATAACCTTTAAAACATAATGACTGAATAAATGATATTGTATATAGTGGGTGGGTTTTTTGTTTTTTTGTTTCTTTTTTTTTTTTGAATTTGGGCGAAATTTTGAAATTGGACAAGTGAAAATTCAGTTCTACTTGCCCAACAGACGAGTGGCTTACAAAATACTTTTCTAGCCCTGATTGATGGAAATATGTGCAAATGACTGTACATGTAGCTAGGCCTAAGCAATTTACAAATCAAAGAAGGTCAAATTAAAGTTTAAAGGTACATACTGGTCATGTTTTATCTGTATTTTGTTCTACATAGAAGGCATTGGTTAAACTCGGTAAAACTCCTGTCTGTCTCATTTATTCTTGCACATGCATCATTGACTTGTTGGAAAATCGTTGCTTGTGTTAATTCAGCATGTATGCAAATAAGGTCAAATTATGTCGGGTCACATGACAGGCTTCATTGTACAATTATGGACTATTGTGGTGGTGAATATGATGTGATATGAACCAAAAAAATGCGATATTGACCGAGGCTTTAGCCGAGGTCAATATCAAGATTTTTGAGGTTCATATCTCATCATATTATACCTCATTCATATAAGAGTCTATTTAGTTCTATTAGTTGCTCCGGTCAATATTTTCGTATATTGGCCCGGAGTCAAGGACAACGGGCCGGTACATTATGTTGAAACGTCATAATACCATTTTACGTCATAAGTATTGTAATAAAATAACTGGGGTGCTGTAGCTGCAAGGAGATGATGTGCAAAGCTGTCATAGCCGCATTGTTGTATGACGTCAGCTACGTGCATCGGCTCGTAGCGGTAAGACATTGAACGCATTCCTGTTGTTTATGTTCTCTTTGAAATTTACGTTTCAGATGAGTTACGATAGATTCGGTATAATATAACAAATATTTACCGCCACAAAGGTCCATAACTGTTTTATCATATACAGTCAACTCCGCCAATAACGAGATCGCATGTAACGAGTCACTGGTTGTTACGAGGAGATTTCTATTCCCGGTGCTATTTCCATGCATTACCTCCTAATTTCGAATAACGAAGATCGGCTATAATGAGGCAAATATCTTGCTCCCTTCAACCTCGTTATATGTGGAGTTGACTGTTCTCAAGTGTCAAATGCAAGGTTCCATTTGAAACGTCCTGTGATACCGAACAAACAGCCAAAACACAGATGTCTATTTGTTAGCCAACTTTTGGTTGTTTGCACATCCGCATCATTGCCCATGTGTAATAGGAAGCGAAAGTGGATTTCCTCATGATCTTTTTATAGAAATCTATGTCACATGGATAACTGGTGTTCATGAACTGTTGTGAACCAGTCACGTGTAAGCAGTTTAATCAATAGGAACAGGTATATTAATAAAGTATATTTTGTTTAGTTCACCTGGCTTAAAAGACTAGTAGTGTTAACTTTTGCCTTCACTATGTGTCAGGTGTATGTTGTCGTAAACTTTTCACACTTAAATCTTATCATCTCACTCTACAAGGCAGCCCTTGACCTTTACGCTTTTTGGCACTTGCCTGGCGGGGCCAGTGGCTCTTAAAACTACTTGCCCTGATTGTAAAAACGCTGGCCCCCAATTTAAATAAGATAGAGACACAGATGCTCACTTATAAGACATGTATTTATGTAATTTCTGAATAAACATTCAATTCATTGGCAAGGTAGGCCTACAGGTAAATACTGACATGTAATTGAAAAGTTTGATCAGCTTGGTATCAAGTATTACTTGTCATTTAAACTTGTCACTTGATGAAAATATAGAAATTCTGTGCAAAGATATATGACTTAATATAAGAAACACCACTGGTCACACGGGGCAAGTGTCAGGCAGAATGTGCTTGCCCGAGATTTGATTTTACTGGCCTCGGGCCATTGGGCAACCATTAACGTCGAGCCCTGCCAGGCCAAATTAATCTAAACTTGACAGGAATGTTATAAGGAAGGTGCTTTTCAAAATTCCCATTTTTTTGTGTTCACTAAACTTAAAACATGGCCGCCAGGAGGAATTCTTGATTTCTTATTGTTCTTCCTCTTCTGTGGAAGAAGAAGAAAGCCAAATGATTTGAAATTTAATGGCAATGATATGGCTAGATGGTCCTCCACAAATATACTATTTTTGTTGTGGCTTTTATGGTTGCTAAAGTGGCACATACATTTAAAGGTACAAGGATTTATAATGTGCAAAGCAAAACCATGACCCGGTGTGGGAGGTTGAGTACTGGTACATGTATTCGTATTGTCCACTTATAATTTAGAACCAGCTTTATGCTATGTGAGCGATAATGGCTCCTGGGGGCCTCTTGGTCTCACACAATTAGAAAAATGTTTTAGATAAAAGAAGTGTGCACAGCTGTGTATTCAAATAGACGCATTACATCATATTAGGGTAGGTTAAATAGATAGTGTGTAGTGTTAGAGGTTACAACACAAACATCCGCTGGTACAAGACAAAGCTTTCTCCCACACTTGGGCGTGAAAGACAATGTTCCCTTGTAAAAAGATAACTCTAGTGAAAGACATCTCGCACGTGCTTTGAGGTTACATATAGGAATTTAATGGCTGAACATTATACTAAGTTCCGTTCGTACATACATTTTAGTCTTTGAAGTGTGGAAGAAAAAGAATCAAACATGGATGTGTTGAGTGGGAAAGGAAATTTAAATTCTCATGGTAAGAATCTGAAAGTCCAAACCTCAGGAAACCCTGGGATTGGGACAAACAGATTTTTACCACTTGGGTTGAGAGTTCTCTGTCCACTCATCACACCCATATAAGATTCTATTATTCTCCCCATCATTTGCAGATTTATCTCCAATTTTCATGGGACAAGATTTCCTTGTCAACCCCTAGGGTGTTGACAAGCTACACACGCTACTGTGGAAGTGTAATGTCACTATTTCCTTGAAATGAAGTCACATACGGTCGCTTCTACATTTGATTGCCTAAGTATCCTCGGGGTAAGATTCTTGGAAATCAAAGCCTCGGGTTTGACACTAAAGAATCTTACCCCTCGGACAGAGATTTCTCTGTCATACCCTCAAAGCAGGGGAAGATTCTATTATTCTTTCTGTTTTTGGTTTGGTGATTTCCCTGTCCACAACAAACACTCGTGTAAGATTTTATTTACAGTGGAACCTCGCTATTAAAACCACCTAAATGACTGGCTAAATTTGGTCTGATTAGTGAGGTGGTCTTTAAAGTGAGGTTAAAATAGCCTAAAATAATGATAAACAGACTGAATTGTGATGTTCTTAATAGCGAGGTGGTTTCCTAAGTGTGGTGGGCTTAAGACGAGGTTCCACTGTATATATCAGTGTTGATAAACATGATTTTTTCTGTCTGGGGTGATCAAGAGAATGAGAAATTTCACACTTCTGTCTCATACTTCTGTTTTCCACTGATAGTTATACAATAATAATGGTGTTCTGTTCTGTCCGCCTTGTTTTATGTATGTTCTTATTTTTACTTTTCCAGCCCATTTAAGCTTTTCAACAGACAGAGCCTACTGCGCTTCTACAGACGTCACAGTCCGTACTTTAGACAGTATGCGCTGAAGTGTTTTGTTGTTTTGTTCATCAGCTTTGTCTTTGTCATCTTAGCATGTCTTAATGAAGGTAAGTATAGCCTAAATGAGTTGCAAAAATGTTGCTATGGCAACCTAACACACTCCGGTAACCAAGGGATCATTCCATTTAGTACGCGGTTCTTTCGGGTCAACCAGTAGAATTTCAAATGGAATGCAAGGTTCAATCTGGTCCAATTGCTCCAACGTCAGGGCTTGAACTTACTAGATCCAACATGGCTGCTGAGTGTAAGAGCACGGGTACATCTCAAAATCAATTGAAGTTGTTTTAATGGTAAATTTTTCTTGTAATATAAATGTCGTTACACATGCAAACTGCCGAAAAAAGTTCAGATTAATTTTATTTCATGATAAATTTTGTTAGATAGCTATCCTGTCAGCAGGAAGAACAAAACGTAGAATTCCAACAAATATAATTTTGATATTTCTTTTGAAATTTTGATGAGCAGATGTCTTCCTGTCTAGAAAAAATACCAAACCTGTTCCATTTACGGTGCAGATTTAGACTGGTTGAACCACTGAAAAGAAATGCAGCCCCAAGCTACAGTCTTTTAAGTGAGTTCATCCAGTCTGAATCCTCTGACTGAATCACTTTATTGAACGGCCCTTTGGTAGTTTTGGTAAACATTAAGAAATCTGCTCATCAAAATTTTAGGGGAAAATTCAATGGAATGACTCCCTGTTCTCTAGTGAAATTCATCATCAAATGGCCTAGAGGTTAGCGCGTAACACATTCAATTTCTGATTTTGAGGTCTAGGGTTCGAGTCTTAGCCACGAAGCTGTTGGCTGTACCTGTCTTTTGGATGATGCAGCAATACTGAGGTCTCATGTCTAGTAGGTATTGGCAAGTTAAATAACCCTCCCTGCTCTACGGCCATAAGTGCTAAGCATAGACAAAATTTTTCGCCCATCACGACACATGTGACATCGCCTCCATTTAAGTAAAAGATTTTTGAGTGGGACATTAAAACAACTATACAACCAACCAAACTTAATTTATAAACAAATTTAATGGTTAAAGGTTTCTTTATTTTGATCGGTGATCCCTATAACGATTCATCTGTTGTTGGGGAATAGTAATATAACTTGGTATCAAACAAATACTAATGTTGAGGGGCTGCTTTGCCCTAATGTTTAGCATGGTCTGATTGTGAGGTCATGGGTTCAAATCCAAGCCGCGCTGCTGTTGTCTGTCCCTGTGTTTTTTATGAGACATTATGGTATGGTATTGTTGCTTAACGCCCCACTCGAATATTTCATTCATATGGAGACATCACTGTGTGCCTGTGAAGGGCTACAAATTTTGCCTATGCTTGGCACTGCTGGCCGTAGAGCAGAGAGGGTTCTTTAACGTACCAACACCTACTGTGACATGGGATCTCAGTTTTTACTGTCTCATCCGAAAGACAGGGACTTCAAACCACAGAGTGGTGCTACACGGATCAAACCTGGATCTTTTGATTTGCAGACGAACACACTGACCACTCGACCATGTAGGCCCCTTATGAGAC
>JACSZP010050140.1:0-10029 GCA_016161895.1 Pinna nobilis | reverse complement strand
GTGACAGTGGCGTACGTCTCATGGGGGGGTCGGAGGATTGAATAGTGAAGCCATTTAATTATGAAATCATTAAATATAAATTAACAAAAATAATGCACAATGCTCTGACAGTGGAGTTTACGCAGATAAGAGTTTTAAAAAGGAAACTTTACAAGTCTATAAAGAGGAAACTCAAATGTCTCGTGTCATCATATCATTTATCTTGCAGTCTTGTTGTTATATTTTAACGAAATAGATTTGTTATCTGCAGTCATTAAAACGAAGATCATGATGCTATTGTATACGTAAAATTTAAACATCTTAACTCTTTAAAGACTTCATATAAAATGGCAACAAAAACCAAAATCCTTTTAGTTATTGTTTGTTATAAACGTGTTCGATCGATATTTTCTTTGTAGATGCACGTGACTTCGCTATAACGTATAGGTTTCGACCCTCTGTCGAGTAGGATTGATTCTTCTTTAGTTTTCTTTTTTCAGATGAAAAGTTATAAACCTCTCCTAGTTGATCAATATTGCATTTCTGTAAAACAGTTGATGAGGGATATCTTTCCCTGGTCGCATACCTAATCTGTCCCTTTTCCTCGTTTATGACCATCACTGATTGTGACTTATTCCCGTATTCGATAATATGTGACATGACGGGTGGCGCGTGCGGAGCAGGAGTTGCTTACCCTTCCAGAGCATCTGAACTCAACCCAATATTTGACGTGGTTCGTAGTACTCTATTTTTGGATTTAGACGTCTTGTTGTGTTATTGTCTCTTTTTGTTTTGGCCAGGGTTTTGTCTATTTTGCATGACCAATAGTCCTAAGTGCCGACCGTAAGCCAGATTTTTAAATCCTTAAAAGCAAGCATTCACGCCTCAAAATATGCAAATAAATAACGTTAATGAATACAACAACGACTCAAATAATACATGACGTGGAAAATCGCTCTCGATTATGATGTTTTAAATATAGCAACAATACCAATAATTCATTATGTGAAATAATGCTAACGATAGTGACGTTACTAGATATAACAAATGTTTCATGACGTGAAATAAAACGTTTGATAGTGACATTAATAGATTAATTTAGCGACGACATTAACAACTGTTGTCATAGAATGAACATAGAATATTACATGCAAAAATCCGTATCGTATGCCACATCAACCGAGACTCCAATATCAGACCCTCGTTATATATTTGGAGTATTCATATAGACAGTAAGAAATAGATTAAGATATTTTATAATGTTTGCTATCTTCATTCCTAATGTCGAGGAAGTGAGTTCACCACCTCGTTGATCTAGTACAGAGCTTTTTTTTTATAGACCCTAGTATGTTTAGATTTGGAAAGCCCCATTAAGTGAAGTATCCCACGAGAGGCTAGGTCTTGAAAACGTTCGCGGACAGAAACCGGTTGATACCGCATTGACATAAAGAGGTGTCCGGTTCAAACTGGTTACAGTTTAATTTAAAGTTGCATTCATAAAAATCTTGCTAAATACATGTACACGTCCAATTTCGCTTAGTAATTCGCTATGAAAATGGTTTATGTCATAGCTGTCGTCTGCACTCGAAGCGGAAAACTACCGAGGTACCCCGAATTGAAATACGAGTCAATACACAGTATGGCCAAAAAGAGTTCTAGAGGGGTTCAAAATAGGATGCGATAAAGGGGTGTGGCAAAAGGAAGGGCTGATACAGGGTATGCGATAAAGGGCACATGCTTGCTCTTGTATCAATGGTGAAAAAAACTATATTCTATTGTATTTATATAATTAACCTCTAGATATTGACGTTATAAAAACAGCAACGAGGTCAACAATTATTGACGTGGAATAAAGCTAAAGTACCTCTTCATGCCATTTCTGTAGATGCTCTTCCCATTTCTTCATTAAAAACGCGTCATTCGGAAGTGTTTTGTTGAAAAACTCAACGTATTTCTCCCAAAACGTCGCTCCTGTAATGTTTTCAACATGTTAGTTAACTTAGATATAGGACATGTTGCTAACACATAAAAATATTACGGAATCAGCCTTTTTGTTTTCTTGAAGTTTGAATAATTTGTATTGAGAAAAATCGCACAATTTTACTTGACGCGCACCTGCATGAATTTAAATGGTAAGTTACGTTAATGATGATACGAGGATATAATAAGAATACGAATTGTATCAACGCATTCGTAAAGTTAATTTACCTTGAATTGTATTTAGGGACAGCAGGAGTACCAGAGCGGGTAACATTTTCTTATGTGTCGTCAGTTCGCCAGCACGCACTTGTTCCAAAAGCAAATACAACAATGCAGTCTAAGGTAGTCTCACAAAACTAGAATTTAGTTATAACGGTCAAATATATAATATACTTGGTCAACGATAAAGGTATCTGTGTCGCTTATTCTTCTAATGCAAGATAAGAATATAAATAGGCCTATAAAATAAACTAGAATGGATCAATCTCATGAAGGCATATTTTAAATCCAAAAATGTACATGTATTACAAAAATAAATGTTTCAATGTAATGAAATTCAATGTCAATTTTACACTACATTTATTTATATTTCTGTATTGATGCAGTTACATATTTGACATTATTCTTAGTGCATGGGAAAAACCTTGACCCAAATCATTTTATCAGTTTGTCGTTCAATTAAGGATTGTTTTGCATGTATTGTGGTTGATGGTGTATGTGCTTCTCAATGAATGTTTTCTACGAAGGCTTGCATCCATACCCCCATCAACCACAAAAAATGCAAAACAATCCTTATATTTACAAAATTTCTCATTTTGCTGTTTTACTACAGTCCGTCCGTTTGGCCCCATAACTCATCAGGTAAATTCTCTTTGCGAGGGACAGGTTCGTACGATATGATAGCTCATCAACTGTCCGATAAGGGAAATAGTCCTTATTTTCTTCCCTAAGATACTGAAAGAATGAAGATTTACTTTCTCTTTTCCACACCATTTTGAAAGAAACTATTGCTTTGAAAACTCTGAATTACCCGGCATCCGATCTATTTGTCATTTCTCATATTCCACTGTCCGGTGGCGGAGAGTAAACTGTGTCAAACGTAAAATGCCAATGGCGGCGACAACGTGGTAGAAACAAGGTAGGCCTACATTTCCGATTTTAATGTTTACTTTTGAATTCCGATAATTTATCAAAGGAATACACCACAGAAAGTTTGATAGTGACTTCAAATAAGGAAGGAAAGTATTCGTTGTTCTTATCAATTTACAATAACCACTGCAGGCATATTTGTAATGTTTGGTTTGATCAGCTGATCAATCTGTTGATTTCAGATTTGTAGTTCGGTGCTGTAGGCTAATTTATCTGTCAACAAACTTCAGCTAATTTTTTTCACTAAAAATTGTCTGTAGTACTATCTGCTTCACCCATGCAATCAATGAAAAACAGCTCCTCCGCTTTGGGCATCGTAAATGTTTACACATGACCCCGACATGATGAAAAGGTAGTATTGTAACGTAGCCAGCAGACTAATTAAATGAGGGAGCCCAGGTCTTCTCTGACTAGCTGAGTCACTGTCAATGAGCCTCGGATATCTGGTTGTGTACGGATATTTTTAATTAAATTTTACGCTCGTTTTAGACCAAACAAATAAATTATAATTTCATTCATTCTTTCATATGCGCAAATTACAGAGACTTGTAAACAAACCTTTAATATAAATAAAATGTGTTTCCGCGATACTGTTGTATTGTATTCTCCCGTCAGCTTCAAATAAAGCGGTTTGTTTCGATAAAGCTAACGCGAGAAACTGTCATTCATAAGCAATGAATACACATATACAATATACGTACTGTAAATCCGGTTTTATTCGCGAGAATTTTATTTTCGCGTAATTACGCGAAAGCACTTACTCGCGAAAATAAAATTCTCGCTTAATATACTGACTTGAAATTAACATTCTCCGTACAACGTAAACTATTTAACATAACATGCAAATGCGCGAAAATATAGTGTCGCGAATAAATGTATTACTACCGATTCGCTAAAATAAAGTTCCGCGAAATTTTCCGGATTTACAGTTCAATGAAGGAAATGACAGTCGGTATGTAAATAATTCTAGTTATGTGATAGACTCTAATTATTGTCTGTAGATTTAATTATTGATAAGAAATATGTCACGACGGGTGTAGCGCGCGGAGTTGCATACCAATGTCATATGCAAGTTGCGCAGCTGAACTCACCCCCAGATTCTGTTGGGATTCGTCTTTCTCTATTTTTGGTTTTACACGTCTTGTTGTGTGGAATGCTATATGTATTATTTTGTCTCTTTTTGTTTTGGTCATGGTTTAGTTCATCATTAGGGACTGACCTCTATCAGTGTTTAATTAAAGACAAGTGCTTATTTAATGCATTGTGATGTAACGAGCTGCTGAATTGAATTATTGAGTCATTAGATAGAATGGTTTTTGTTAGTCTTCTAAGGGGAACTGGATGGGACTATTGTTTCCACGCCGTGTTTTTCAATACATACTCTTTTGGTTCTTGAACTTTCTTATGCGTGTATGCATTCTTTTATTACTGATATTTTTGTATGTTACAAAATTCACAACTTCTCTAGTCCTAGATGGACTTAGTTCTTGTAGGTGTTGAAGAACTGGTGAGTACGCAATGTCTGTAATAAAAATAATCATACCAATAAGAACATGTTATATGCTAAGTCTTCTTCTGTCGGTTAACTTAACCTTTAAAGATATTTTTGATATTGATATTTAAAACCCACAGACACAAAGTTATCAACCACAAGAAAAATCGAGAGATAGTATACAAAGGTGAATATTGGACACATAACTCTGAAACCCAATTGGTGGGATCAGGTGTCATGGAGGTATAGACTTCCCCAACCGACCTATTACACCCGCCGAAGTCAAATTTAGATGATACAATTGAGAAACAGATTCTCGACAAAATTGATTGGTTGCTTAGTTGGATTCTTATTTAACGTCCCACTCATGAATACTTGATTAATTGGAGACATAACCATGTTCTGGGGAAGGTCGACAAATTTGCCTATGCTCAGCACTGATGACCCTAAAGCCAAGGATTCTTTATCATGCCGACACGAACTATGACCCTGGACCTCGGTTGTTTTACTGTCTCGTCCAAAAGAAAGGGACAGCCAATTAAGGCATGGTTCGGATTTGAACCCCAGACCTCATTATCACAGGTTGAATACGGCCACGGCGGCCCGTCAAATCGGTAAAGACTATTCTACAACCACAATCCCATTCAGCCAAACATTGTAATTGCAAGGTTCATAGTATCGACTGTAAACTGCACAAAAGGTTGGCATTAAATTCGATTTGTTATATTATTGTGACAACAATTTTTCCATCAAAAGTTTGCCTCTGTAACCAAAATGTTCGCATGTAGAATACGCCCTGGTATATCTGATCATCTGCGATGTAAAAACGCTCTTTACATGAAAAAGGAATATTACTACTTAAATATACTTCAAGGTTATTGACTGAATATAGAGGAATAATCCCGCCCGAGGTCTATACAATATAGAGGACCGCGGTCCTTCTTACTGCACAGACCAAAAGCGGGCTTATTCCTACATATTCGGTCTATTACTTTTTTATACCATCAAATACAGTCAAGCCTCATTAATCCGGACGCCAATAACCCGGATGCTTCACCTTCCGGACGAAATTTCTAGGGAAAATTTTTTTCAAATTGCTTTAGCCATAATGATAGGTATGTTTCAGTTATCCAGACGTTTCATTAATCCGGACAATTTGCTTGGGGGCGAAGGTGTTTGGATTAATGAGACCCATTGTTTCTATTATCAACTTCCTCGTAGCTCAGTCTACAAACTAACGGATCGTAAACAGATAAGGAAGCGTCAACGGACTGCTAATGGTTCTGTAAATGCATATGTCCGCATACTTTATACAGATCATCAATTAAACAACATCAAATGATGTAATAATTACTTACGATACATATACATGTACTTACATTTACTGCTGGACATTCGTAGTCACCAAACAGGTGCCAGGATTTCTGCTTATGTCCATTATCTTCAAGCTATAATAAACATTCATACATAAATGTGATGTGGAGGAAACACCAATTCATTTTTCAGTCAGTTCAATAACTTATAATAATAACTTAATAACTTAAGTTTATTTTTAGTTATAGGTTAGATGTATTTGTGTATTTCTATTTGTAATTTTGTCTCCTTATTCTATTTGGAATGCCCCTTGGTATCTTCTATTTCATCCATTTTAATAAACTAATCGCCGATAATTTGTAAAACCCAACTTCGTATAATGATTTTATCTGCTTATATTCATTAAAACAGTCGAGCTGATAATTATGTGAAGCGGTTTATATTTACCATTGTACTGGTAAAAGCTTAAATAGAGTCTCACATTAAATGATCATTTTATCTATCTGCAAAAATCTAGCAAATACAATGTTTTGAAGACCATTCATAGATTTCTTAATACGATAATGAAGGCTGATATTGTAAACCACCCTACTAGCTCAACTCAATTTCAGAACATTTGGCTCATCATTGTGGCCCTCTTCTTGTTCAGTAAATTTCAGTACTACTCTAGATCGGACTTAAAGTGGTATAGGCTGTGGGGATATTTTTTGTTTAATCTAAAGATATTATTCTATGCAGTAAAGGAACTTTGACTTTAAAGATTTGTTCTTGATAGCACCAGAGAATTCTGTCTCATATTCTGTATAGGTGACCAGTCACGTGATCGGTAAGGTAAGAATCAATCCAACTACTCTTCAATTAGCAGGCGAGCAAGCTATAGCACGAGCTGCGTCCGACTCTACTGTTGTTAGAGTAATTCAATCAGTTTTTTTACTCAGTATTTCATACTCATTTCTTTGCTAAAACAGGGTCGTTAAGCGATTTGCTATTCCAGACCAATGGCTTTTATCTCGTATACATATCTCGAATTTTGCAAAACAATAACAGTGATTCTCAGTTTTATATAAATTGTTCCTATACAGTTGGGCTTTTTTTAAAACTAAAAGAGAATAGTGTTATACCCACCATGTTATTCCAAAGAGAAAGACCGGCTGCAAAATGACCCTTCTCACTAAAGTGGAAACAATCCGGCGAAAAGAAGCTCATGTCAATGTTGTAAGAGGAGCCAGCACCGGTCTCAGCCTACAGAGTATATAATGAAAATTAATAGTATATGAAAATATAGAAGAACTGACTAGCAGACAATCGAATGTTAATTTCATAAAGCTGAGAACAAACACGTCTTCAGTACTACAGAGTTCTATAACTTAATGCACCTCCGTGTTATGATGCCATCATTTTATTGTAAATTCTTAACAGGGCCAAGGTGATTTGATATCTTCAGTGCAATTTTAACTTTAGTAATTTCATATTATGTATTTTTATGTTGACTTAATTGTAGAATTTGGGAGAATAATGTGACTGGTATGACAATCTCTCTATTTGTTCACAAGACTTTAAAGGTCAAAATGTTACAATTATATTTAATATGCCACCGTCTCCCGACAATGTTTTCCTTTGATTTCCAAAGTATTGATCTCCTGACCTTGTGCTTAGAGTTTGACCTACATTTAAGACACGTGTGCTTCACATACGTCTTGTTACAATTTCATTTCAGTGATTATACGGCATAGACCTAGGATTATGTGTTGAAACAAGACATTGGTACATGTCAATATGGTATCAGTTCATATACGAAACAATTCAGTTCTCATCCGGGAAGTGGTGGCCTACCAATACTTTGTGTTCTCTGTTTATTGGTGCATGATTTTTATATACAAACAAACAACATATAAACAAGCACATATTTGTCCGGGAAACAATATACAAGTGTGGTATATATTGGAAAAATACGGGATTGCAAATTAAGAGGTGGGATCAGGGGCCATGCAGGAGTAAGCATTGCCTGTTGCAAAAAACAAAACATTTTGAAATGGTTAAGTGACATCAGTATATACAGTCGAGCCTCCTTTATCCGGACGCCAATAATCCAGATGTTCTACCCTCCGGATTGAATTTCAAAGGAACAAAATTTTCAAATTGCATAGTAATTATAAAATATCCGTTTCAGTAATCCGGACGCTTCATTTCTCCGGACGATTTGTTTTGGGAACGAAGATGTCCCGGTTAATGAGGTACCATTGTACAAACACTTGGAAAAACACAAATATATAATAGTATAACAGGTCTTACCATTGATGGGGGTTTGGTGTTTTCGAAGAAAGGTTGAAGAACGACCGTAAAGTCATCTTTTGTGTCGTAACGGCCAGACTCTACTAGAAATTGTAATTCTGCTTGGTAGGCCGCAGCAAGGTTTTGTAGCTCATCGCGAACGTTACCCTTTACTCCACAATTACAAACCAAGCTACATAAAGAGGAAACTCGCTGTTACTAATTGATTTAATTCGTAAGGTCCTTGGGTCATGGTGTGATATCATGGATTCTATACTTAAAAACCTTACAGAAAGTTCGTCTAAATGGCTCTGTAGTTAAATGTCTTTTAAAAGGATAATATAGAATATTTTCAATACTTATAGTCAGCTGTATGTAAAATCACTCAAATCGTTTGGTAATTATGGTATAGAACTTACTTGCCGTTTTCATCGATGAAACTGCATATTATCAGGAATTACCTACCTCGGCCTTTAGTGTACAATGTTATTTCGTCATTAATAAGTCATATCATTGATAAGTCACAAACTATAAGTTTAACTTTCCACAAGAGATCACCGTTTATGTCATTTCAACCTAATTTTATCAACCAGAAGGAAATTCATTGTTGTCGTAGATCTTTCAGATTTTCTCATATTAAAAGAAATCCTCTATCGATTTTTGTTAAAAAATAAAACGGATTTTTCCCGTTTACAATTTTTGCGAATTCTCACTGAAAGTATGGTATCAAGAACCCCCTCCCCTGTCATACTTAGTACTGGCTGTTACACCATGTCACTACCCCAAACTGCACATACATAAAATTTTACTCCGCTTTGATTAAATTCAAGCATTTTATCTATTTTCCTCATTCTCTAAGACAGGGACCACTTCCTGTTGGCTGTGAAGTGTTACCGTTTGTGTAAGTGCACAATTACCTATAATATATGTTAATACTTACTTATGAGCCAATCCACAGATCAAATTGTTTTTCCCAACATCTGCCAGAACAGCTATATCAAAGATTTGAACTAAGTTGACGAACGCTTTAGGGACATTCTGGTGTAATATATCGAGAGCATGCGCAATATATCCAACGTAATTTTGTGGAGAATACCTATCCTGCAAAGAACAAGATATGATTTAGATACTAGAAAATTAAACACCAGAGACTGGTTACTGCAGAATGCTTAGCAATGTCAAAATCGTATAACTCTAACAAAAGTTTAGCAGAAAATGAGCGTAAACTAAATCACTCGGCATCTCACTTATATGAAGGTATACACGTACATGTTTGCTAAAGGGTATTAAATGTGTTCGACGAATACTAAGTAATTCCTATTTTCCCCATATTCATCACAAATGCTCCATCAGTACGCCTCGATACTTCTCAATTAGATATCAAGCTCCGTAAAGTCATGGTCGGTCTTAATCTGACTGGTGAAAGGAGTCACTGTAAGCCTGTATTGCCGTGTTGCAAAGTATCATTAAACATCAAGAGAGGGAATTGTTTATTGATTGACAAGTTCCAGGTAATGATGGTAAACCGTCCGTAGTGACGATTTTAAGTTGTAAACAATAAATGTCTCTGAGTGAATCTCACTGGTGGGTCGTTTGGCTCTCATAATAAAACATTCCCAGGAAAATCATTATCTTTTTCAATGCACAAGGTGTGATATGAATACATCGTAGGCAGGTGAGAAAGCTACTCAAGAATGGGACATTTGGGATATAGAACTTAAATTGTAAGGTTGATCATAAAACTAAATGTGAAGTTATCCCTTACCCTATCCTCACAGAATGCACATAAATCGTTACCGCCGATAAAGAGTGTGATGACCTTCCAGTCGTTCTGGAAATTAATG
>JACSZP010050131.1:2331-13463 GCA_016161895.1 Pinna nobilis | reverse complement strand
TCTGATCTTGGTTTCATTTTATCCCCAGGAGCATCAGCCAGCACCTTACAGGACATCAAGGTACCAGACAGCTGTGGGGGATACTCATACCTGGATAGTGGAACTCATCAGCCATCTGTCACCAACAGATTCATCTACTGGTTAGTTTCTATGCCCCTCAACAAGAAGGCACATATTTAGTCATCCCTAGCTAACATTTCTTTCATCTAAAATTAGAGGTCAATCGAGCTAACTCCACCACCAGTTTATGAGCTAAAGCTTCAAATTTAGCTGAATATTCATACACATAATAAAGGTAGGTTTTTTCAAAGAAATGATTCAAAAATGGTTACAATGACAGTATTTTGAGTTTTGTACCACTGGTAACTGTAAATGGATGCAAATTTTGTTTTACTTAAACATATTTCATCTTAACATGGATATATTGAAGACAGCATCTTTGAGAAATAAAAGGAGTTTTTAGATATCAAATTCTGTAGGAGTCTTTATATTTTTAGATCTGTTTTGGGGGGCCTCTTTGACTGAATGGTTAGAGCATTGCGCTTTAAACCACTGTCTCGCACCTCTTGTCAGCACGAGTTTCGAGCCTCACTGGAACCTAAACTGATTATGTGAGAAAATTTGCCAGTTTACTTGCGGATGGCCAATGGTCTCTTCCTGGGTACAGGTATATTTGTAACCGGACTCTCTCCTCCACCTATAAAAGCCAGCCAACACCATATGACTAAAAGATTGGCGAGTGTGGCGTAAAAACAAAAACAACAACAAACAAACAAAACAAAGATCTGTTATGACCTGATATATTCTCTCCATTTCATAGGTAGACACTCTTTTAATTTATATGTACAGTGCTAATATAGTAAAAAGATTAAAATGATTTAATTGCCACAAAATTAAGAAACGGGTATTATGTAGACTGTCACATTTTATTTCTCTAAAACTATATTAATGTTAACAGGAGAACCAGTAATGATGTTTTGGAACTTGTGGAGGAGAGTTTGGACTACAATCTGATTGGATCACATGTTAGATTTCGATTCCTGGACACACAGATCATCGGTGGTATCTCTGTCCATGAGTCACATGGAAATGTCATCGTCCTGGTCGTCACTGTCGCCAGTGTGCATAGACTTGTTTTTCCTCATCCGTTTAGTTTGGAAAGAAATGTGAGTATATTATGAAGTATGTGCATGTAGTCCTACAGTGCATATTAAAAATTATGAGTATGTGGAAGTTAACAGTTATGAGTGATCCCTGATTAGTTTCACATAGGTATTCTAAATCTGTCACTTGCTTACCTAGTCTTAGAAAATGAAAATCCATTTAATGAGCACTTGGTTTCAAAGATCGAAGACATTCAGTCTGATGAAATTTTCTGGGTTAGAAACAAAATTCACCATTTTACCTTTAAAAGTAGAAAATAGAATAGCAAATAGAAGTGCTTCTTCTATCACACTGGTTAATTAGCTGTTTGCTACATAAAACCATTTTGCTTGTCATGCTGCACTTTTTTGATCTCCTCATATAGTACCACATCTTCGTTATACGTATAAACAAACTGATAAGTGTTTCTATGATCAATAATATCATCAGGTCAGTGTTCATCCTTCAGCATCATGTGTTAAATCTGCACATCCTTAATTTAGCTTAGATTTACAAGAGTCATGCGGGCCTCCGTGGCTGAGTGGTTAGTGTGTTCCACCGCGAATCGAAATAACAGGGTTCGAGCCACGTAGCGCCACTCCGCTGTTAACCGTCCCTGTCTTTTGGATGAGACAGTAAAAACCGAGGCCCCGTTTCACAGTAGGTGTTAGCACATTAAAGAACCCTCCCTGCTCTACGGCCAGCAGTGCCAAGCATAGACAAAATTTGTAGCCCTTCACTTGCACATGGTGACGTCTCCATATGAGTGAAATATTCTTGACAGTTGATACCATACCATACAAGAGTAATCCTTGACTTTGCTGTAATCCTCATCTTTGGACAGTGATTGTGTTTGAGTGGTGGGCACAAATGTTTTTCCTGTCCACATATGTGACAGCAAAACCTGAGGTCTGGTAACAAGGACTGGCTTAGCACATAAAAGATCCCAGGGTTCATACCACACTGCAATTTTAGCAAAATGTTCAACTTCTACAAATTGGCTCAAATATATTGTTTGGCTCACTTCTTGTTTTGCTCAAATCACTAATTATATTGTGGCAGTTAAGAGAAAAATCATTCCTGTGACAATATGTTTTAAATACATAGGTAAAACCTGACTTCTTACCTGCCTACTTCATGTTAACCATAATTTGGCTTTGTAAAATTGAATCATTTGCCTCAAACAAATAGTATTTGGCTAGTTAAAAAATAACAACCTCTTAAATGCAGTCTTCTATTTTGATTTCAGGACATAGGCTACACATCTGTGGAACATCCTATACCCTCTGTATTTTATGATGCATCCCTGGCCTCTGTGACAGATCCTAGAAATATGCACCTGCTGAACTCTACAAGTAATGTGACATCACAGCTGCAGGGTGCTGCCACCTATCTTAATGCAGATGGAAAAGCTTTGTTTACATTGTGTAGTAACACTGGTAGTATTTTGCTGGTCAAAATGCCGCCACTAGGCATTCAGGGTAGGTTTTCAAGTCTAATTGATGGTTTTAATTCGAGTACTGTGAAATTGATTGTATCACTATTTCCGTTATTTTTTATTTTTTGACTAGGCATGCCACACCATCACAATATTTAAAGTTCACAAGAAAATAGCTTTCATTTTTGCCAGATTTTTTCACAAAAATTGTTTTCGTTTTTGCCAGATTTTATAATGATTTATGACTCTTGGACTTCAAAGATTTTTTTTCAGTTTCCTTGTTTTTCTCAGCTGTAGCAGATATTGAAAGGATTTTTGATATGTGATTGTATATTAGTGGATTACAATTAAAGTTTTGTTCCAGTGGACTTATTTTCAGAAGGTTTTAGAGTTATCATTATTGATCTTATGTCAGCGGGGGGATCTTGTACTGTTCGACAATCAAACTCTTTGTTTTCTTTCAGGTGTAATACAGCAGTTTGAGTTGTCACAGTCAAGCATGATGCAGAAGCTATGGAGTGGATTGGTTCCTTCAGTTATGAGGTACTCCTTCACAGAGATTTTGTCAAACAATAGCCACCTCATCAGTATTTGAGCCACTAATCTTGCTCTTAATCTGATCCAAAGTAAAACAAATTTGAGTTGGCTATGAATTTATGTTCTCTGTCACTGTTTGCAATTTGTAAGTTTAAGAAAGTGTGTGTGGTTTTTTTTCAAGAACAAGTTCATAAGCATTCAGGTAAAATTTATAGTCAACCCCCTTATCCAATGTATAAATATATAAGTTTTCCTTGATCTGATGTTTATGGGATGACTGGTGCATCATAATCACTGATAGGATGACTTTCACTGAGAAGAAAATGTATACAAGGATTTTTTTGTCCTCGTTTTATGTTCACCACTTTCGCCCTCATCATCATTGGGCAAATTCAAAAAAGTTATTTTTCTGGAATAGAATAATGGTGAGTGGCGAATTTAAAACAGGGTGAAACTGTTTAACAGTGCATTCGGGCAAAATAACATGGGTGGAAAATAACTGTTGGCCGTCACTGTCTTTTGGATGAGACAGTAAAAATGGAGTGTTGTCATGTTAAAGAACCCTCCCTGCTCTACAGCCATAAGTGCTGAGAATAGGCAAAATTTGTTGCTCTTTACCAGCACACGGTGAGATCTCCATGTAATTGAAAGATTCTTGATTGGGACGTTAAACAAAAATACAACCAACCATCCTGTTTGATACATTCATATGTCACATTGTCTATCTTCTAGTAAGTATGGCATCACTTCCTCTAGTGATAATATTATATCTAAACTACAATCCTGGCTTAACAGTATCAGAGTTTTATGATACTAACATGGACTGTTTGTTATCCTGGCTTAACAGTATCAGAGTTTTATGATACTAACTCAAACTATTTGTTGCTACAGGGGTGGTCAAGAGTCAGCGGAGGCCATTACAAGCATGGTGCTACATCCTTTCTTTGGGACAACCTATATTTTTGC
Organism: Pinna nobilis; assembly: GCA_016161895.1. NCBI lineage: Eukaryota > Metazoa > Mollusca > Bivalvia > Pterioida > Pinnidae > Pinna > Pinna nobilis. The sequence continues at coordinate 9,379 of JACSZP010050131.1, read as the reverse complement.
AGTGTGTCGTGACCATAAAATGCGGATCTGGTCAACAAAGGTAGGACTAGCTCTCCAGGATTCTATGTTACTGATGTTATGCAAAAGAATGTCTGTTTAACGTAAAGACTTTTTCAGATATCTTTCCAAAAGTGATCTACCATCGTAAACTTTGTCAAGCATGGCAATATTGATTTTGCATTACATGTACCAAGGTCTATTTCCTACATATCTGTCACATTACTGAAGAGAGTAAAAAACATTTAAACATAGTGAGAGTGTAAGTACACTCACGTACAGTCAAATTTGTCCGTGAAAGCCATTCAAAAGAATTAATTTTGAAGAGATATGTGTCTTATACCCAAGTCGTTTTCATGAAGAGATGCATATATTTAGATTTGTCAAAGTTCATTTCCTAGCCTGCTGGAATGAAAATTTGGGCTTTGAATTATCATCTATTGATTAATTATGACTAGAGTTTTCATCTAGGTACATGAAGTTTGACATAGTGACCTTGACCATGAACTTCGACCTACTTTTTAGAAAACTAGAGTATACAAGTTTTCTCTTTGAAATCAATACCCATTTCGACAAGTTGTGTCAAAGTTGGCCATAATAGACAAGTGCCTTTTATACAGATTTTATATTATTGGAATACAGTTTGACATATAGCATGATAATTGTGACATACATTACCAGTCCTGAGTTGCAAAGCTTTAAGTGTGTACTAGATACCTTGTTTCTTGTCAGCGAGGTTTGAATTTATTTTCTCTAGCATTAGACAGTGATCAAATATTTATATAGGTAAATCTCTTATTTTCCAGACACATGAGTGTATAACAGTTTACAACCTTATGGAGTGTTGTCTGGACCTCAAAAATATGCAGCCAGTGTCAGGTATGTCAGAGAATAAATTATAATTGATAAAAAAATAAATATAAATGATGTACAATCAAGAAAAATAAAGATATCTGTTATAACTGTTGTGTATCACTTGGTATTTCAGTTTTAGTTACATATGAAATTACACTGAATATAATGTATTTCATAGAAACATGTCTATGCTTATTTTGGTGAGCTACAAATGTTCTGTCAACATTTGCCTTCTGAACAATTTTAGGAAATTTGTTTTGGCTTAGTAGGACAAATTATGAATTTTTTATATTGTGTAATTGAACCTTGCCTTAAAACAACCTCACTTAGGAGACCACCTCACTAATCAGACCACTAAAGGCCCTGTCTATCACTCTTTATGCCTTTTCAACCTCACTTAGGAAACTACCTCACTAACCTGACCAACTTAAGCCAGTCACTTTGGTGGTCTTAATAGTGAGGTTCCACTGTCTTATCATGGTGTTTTGTATAAAACAACTTATATACACAGAAAATTCACCACTAACGTTTTATCTTTTAGGTACTGGTCACTCTATCAGGAAGGTGTTAAACAGTGATGCCAACAACTTAATGCTTTGTGTTCATCTCAACTTTCAATCCAGAAACCAGGTTTGTACTCTTCACATATTTTATGATGATGATCAAGTGTACCACAAGACTAGACATTAACTTTTGTGATTGCTCTGAGCTGTGAGTCCTGAAAATATTACTTTGAATTTCAACCAAACTTCTTATAGTACAGCAAAGAAAATGAAATTTACTCAGTATCATTGCACTATACCACATTGAATTTATTTTAGCTGCTTGTTACTGATAGTTAATTTCTATTTTAGATAAAACTGCAAATTCTACGTATTGGTCAAGTTTAATAAATGAGTTTTGAAAATACCACATGTGCAATATGGGATGAAAAAAATGTATGGTGGTATTTCTTGGTAATTCATAGTGTACCACTGTTGATTTAATCCTGAAGCCTTGGTAGCATGCTTACCTGAAAATCAACTTGACGAAGCTGGAGCTAGCCTGGTTTCCAGTATTGGAATGTGACTAATTCATGGCATCTAATGTAAAAGACCCATTGCTTCATTGAACAAATCACTTATCATGTCAAATGTTGATGTCAGCTACATGTTACCACAATTTAACTGAATTAAAGTTGGCAATGGATTAAAGTATAAAAACAAACAAAGATACATTTAGCTATTGTTTCTTTTTAGTTTTGCTTTATTCAACCTCAACATGTTAATGGGAGAGTGCAGCCTTTCCATGTGGCCTCCATGTTTGGCACACAAGATGATCTTATTGACTACTGTGTCACGGAACTTCAGCTGTGGACCTTGTGGACGAACAATGACGGAGAAAGTGTGTCAAAAGTCTGCACCATGACTGGGTGTGTGTGACTTTATCATGAATAATAGGAGCTTTGTGTCTCCTTTTGTGTATCTGTTGGTGTAAACAAGTGAAGAGTCCATTCTCAAATATAACAGTTTACACAAGTGAACTATAGATTTAGAATTTTCTGTTTTCATGAATTGAATATATGATAGCAAGTTTCAATTTCTGTTGATATTGATGAAATACTGAATTATTTTGAGAAAAACATAGTAATTCTCATGTTGAGTTATTTCTCATTTTGTTTTCTACTTTTTAATAATTGAGGAATATGGATAAATATGCCAATTTATGTCAAGTTGGAAAGTGAGTCAATATAAGCTTGAATTTAATGTCAAAATTATAGAAAAAAGATGTTTTGAATATGGTTTAAAATGTTGGATATTTATTCCCTAAGTATGACTCAGAACGCAATGAAATGTTTCTAACATCCCTTTTCATGCGTCTCAAGACTTTTTATCTATTTACTTAGATCTATTGCAAAATCAAAGAAAATTCGTTGAATTTCAGTATTGAGAATGAGCCGTTGGCCATAGTCCAAGATCAGTCAACTTAAGAATTTTAATTCTGAGAATTTTCTTAACTCCAGTGAATACTGAATTCTTATTGGCTGAGAGGTTGTAGTTGAGAAAATTCTTAGACGTAAGAAAATTCTTAAGTTTTATGGTGCCCAGTCCTGATCTGTCTAGCTTGATTCACTTGAATTTAGACTATATCTCGTTTCCAGGCAGCAGATTGGCAATAACTGGATGGATGTGATTATGCACCCATCAGAAGAAACAGACATATTTGTGCCATCAAATCTGGACCCACGAGAAGTGTACATTGACCGTATATTTCAGCCGGGACGATTTAGTCTACATGACATCCAGAAAGCTTTGAATGTAAGTGCTGACCAGAGTATGAGTGATATGATACATACTGATTAAAATTGGATCTTTACGTGGAAGTCTTTATGAAACCTAAATTGAAAGGTTTAATCTAGTGAACTCTCTCAGAACTCTTGTGTCTGTCATGTACACACTATGAGTGTATTGTCAATATCTGAGGGTAGAAATACTATTGGACAATGACAGAAATTTTAGAGTTTATCCATGTATATTATGGTACTTCGAATAAAGGCTTCGTTTATTGTACTGTAGGTTTACAGAAGATCACTTGACACCACAGCACTGCCAGACTCCGCTGTCCAGATAACCAGCCTTAAAGAAGAAGTCACACATACGGTGGAGGATGCCGTAAGTAACTGACATCCTTACAAAGCTAACGTTAATTTATATCCAGCTTTATGCAGCAGAATCTTATTTTCACATAAAACAAAGAGATAAGTTACTGATGAAAAACAAAAGACTCCTTTAGTGTTTTTGTTTGATGTGAACATTTACCACATAACATATGAATATTACCTTTTCATGAAAAACAACAACATTTTTCATGGGAAAATGACAAAATGAAAGTCTCACAAAGTAGTATTAAGTCCCCGGATTGCAAAAGTTTGATTATTTGAAAATTTACAGATTTGCCAGTTACTTTATCAAGAGTGATATTGATGCAAACATTATTTTGTTAGTTTTGACACCTGAAAGTGTTAATTTGTACAAAAGGCTAGCTGTCCGTCTACACACCCATTTTTTTTCAATTTCTTCTTTTGTGTCACTCTAGAAAAGAAAGAAATCTTGCTACATTGTTATAAAATGTTTTTCTCTTGTGCAAATTAAATTTTAGAATAATTATTTGTTCCTATTGCTAAATCATCTTGAATCTCCACTTAGTTCTTTCTTTGCTGATAAACAAAATATTTAAATGTTGTGGACGTCCAATGAAAATGATTGACTTGACCAGAATTATTTTGTTGCTAAGTTGGTTAAGTCAAGGAAATATAGTTAGCCCATCATTGTTTCAGACAGACATCTTTAAGTTGAAGTCTGACTGTATTCTATTTCTTAACAATCTGTTACAGATTCGGACTGCTGCAGTATCCAATGAGATATCAGAAGAAGAATACTGCCAGCTGCAGCTTGACCAGTGGTCAAAGTTCCACTCATGTGTTGTCCAGTATCATGAGGTCAGTTTGTGTATGCTATAGTGCAATTTATTGATAACACACTTTTAATATAAAACAAGTTGAATTCAGATGACTAACTTTCCTATACTCAGCCCATTTGCGATATACTATCTACTCAGGTTTCTCATAATGATGGTATTACAAATCCTCTTGGTGTAATATTTATGAATGGAATCCAATATCCTCCAACGGGAAGTTTTCTTGTACAAATTAAATGAATAACAAACTCTTTTCCAGAAATTTTCGGCCACCTGACCTTTATCAAGAAAGACAGGGACATCCAACCATGACGTGGCTTGAACTTGAACCCCAGGCCTCTCGATTTAAAGTCGAACACGCTAACCACTAGGCCACGGTGGCTGCCGGAGATTAGGTTCAATGTAATGTAAGCATAGGGAAGTCCTATCCTATATGTATCAATGCTTTACTGTACATAGAAGTGAGCAGAATATCAATGCTTCATACATATACACATAATCCTAAAGATTTTTCTTTTTTATTTCATTGCAAAGGTTGGAGCCAAAATGAAAGGCTTGTTTGCAGACCCTGTTACTGGCTTGGTGTGTTTTATCAAAAAGGTATGTTTCAAACCTTTTTAGGTCAGTTGAGTTAAATGATGGTATGCAATCCATTTATTTACAGTGATAAACTTAACTGTAAAGCATTTTACAGTCAATTGTCCCATTAAGGTTTTGCCCACTTGATTTCCCTTCTGACAACTTTCAATTATTTCTGAAAATGAATTATTTGATAATAAAATATGATGAAGCAGATATGGTTTATATCTTTTAACATTCCTTACCTTTTCAGGGTGGAATAGGTTACATTCGGCCATGTGACAGAATTGAGGAGTTGTATCTCGGAAGTGGGCAGTGGCAAGAGGCTGACGGCAGTAGAAACCTTGGTATGTACATAATATGACTTAAAAGTTTGGTACTTTGATATGTGCCTTCCAGCTGAAATGTGATAATCAAATATTGAAGCTCTGAACATGAAAACCATGAATATTTTTTGTTTCCATGTGCAAGTTCTGATCAAATTGCACTCGGCATTTTGCCAAGGGCAACCATCATTGTTGAGCCCGGAGATGTATCTGGTTGTTAAATGCATCAGCTGTACCAAATGTGAAATGCATAGAATTACATTGGTTATTTTTCTAGTCCATGTCAACACATTACAGTCTACAAAGAACTCTTAATTCCAGAAAGTTTTGCAGAACTTTATTCCGGCACAATATCAATAGTTATGTAATTGTTTGCAATTCACTATATTTGCATGTTTAGATAGTAGTCTATATTGTATTGCACATGTTATTGTCAGGTCAGTATAGGAAGTGAGAACTTTGTTTTACAAGTGAGTGATCTCATGTAAATATAGTGTTGAATCTAGAGCAACTTAGCATGGCACTGCGCCAGGCCTTTTTTCTGAAACACCATGCCCTTTCCTGTACCAAAATGTGTATTAAATTAAATGTATTAAATGATTCTGTTTCTTAAGAAAAAGGTGTTCTATTATCATTCAATGAAGTGTGTTTTGAATGAGTATGTGGAAGATATACCAACAAACATAATTGTGCAGGTGCCGTCAAAACCAATCTTAACGCATTAAATGTGCCCTTTTGCAAATGGAATTGTGTGCCCTTTTCAGGCCCTAGATTCAACACTAAAATATGGGGACGTATAATTCCTGTGAAAAAAAATGCATGTACAGCATTTGTCTGCTTACAGATGACTCCCTGAAGAGAGACATCACAACACTTGGTATGTGTTTGAGGCTGATCAGTGGCAGAGTAACTCCAGACATGCAATACGAGTATCAGGCCATGCTAAATGAGGGGATCGACAACATTACAGATGAACTCCTGCTGAACATAAGGTTAGTGTGTATGTTAAGTTTACACTGAGGAGTTGAGACTTAGAGTTTTACAAGAGTTGGAACTCTGATAACATTCTTTACAACTTTTAATTACTTGTTACAACTTGTTAAACATCTGAAATTTTTTTTTATCATGTTAAAAATGTACACAAGTTTATCCATAGTTTCTCAATTCTTCAGATAGTTGCAACTCTTAAATGTTTTGCTAAATGCCTAAAAAAAATATTAATACATTCATATTAACTCTAGATCCACTCATACATCATTAAAAGTTGTTGAGAGGTCGGGGGTTGGAGCCCAAGCCATAATATTGTTCGCCATCCCTGTCTTTTGGATGAGATAGTATAAACCGAGGTCCTATGTCACAGTAGGTGTTGGCGTGTTAAAGAACCCTCCCTACTCTTTGGTCATAAATGCTGAGCATAGACAAAATTTGTTGCACTCACTCGCACACTGTGACATCTCCACATAAGTGAAATATTTTTAAGTAGGATGTTACACAACAATACCTCCTACCAACCGAGGAAGTTATCAACATAACAGTTGAAGTCGTGCTTAACATAAGGTTACCATATATACTGTAGATAAGTAGATAAGTCACACCACCATCTTTGCTGAAACAAAGCTCGGTCTGAAGCACTGACTGGCAGATGACTTGCACCCCACCATGAAAATTGTACATATTCCATTTGGCTTATGGACCATTTACAGATTAGCATATTCATCCTGGGGCCTCCATGGCAGAGTGGTTAGCGTGTTCGACTTCGAGCCGAGGGGTCCAGGGTTCGATTCCCGCAGCACCACTCCGCGGTTGGTCGTCCCTGTCTTTCGGATGAGACAGTA
>JACSZP010050102.1:726-19923 GCA_016161895.1 Pinna nobilis | reverse complement strand
AATGGAGAATAACTGACATTTTACCTATAACTGACAATAAACTGGACTTTAACTGGAATTTCACCTAAAATTTTCCAGTTTCTTTTTCTAAGGGTTTGTAGAGGTAAGTTCTCACTTTCATTTTAACCAATTCATTACTAAACTGTCCTGAGGCCCCTATAGTAGAGTAGGGCCAATAAAAGGACAAATATGTCTAAGAGACTCTATACTCTATATACCACTGTATACATACATTTACTTGATATTTGTACTTCTGTATAGGACCAGCGTCTGTTGAATGTGCTGAAACACTGAGGAAAGAAGGATACACAGGAAAGATAGCCATTGCAACAAGGGAGGCAACTCTGCCATATGACAGACCGGTTCTCAGTAAGGTAAATCAAAGCATAAATAGGAGACCAGTCTTTTAGCAATTATTTTTGAAAACATGGAAAAAGTAAGAAAGTAGTGACGCATCCCAACAAGGGAGATAAATCTGTCCTACAACAGATTAGCCTGGTCAGTAGGCCTAGTTATGCATTGAGATTATTTCATTGAGAAATTCAAATACAGTTGTGTCTCAATAATTTGGACACCAATTTCTCAGATGCTTCATCTTTAGATTGAAATTAGCTAGGAATAGAATTTTTAAACTATATTTGCCATTATGTAGGGTACATATCAGTTGTATGGATACTTATTCACTTTTCTGATACAAAAGCACACAATATTATGTTCATATTTGATGGGGTCAAGTACATGTACATGTAATTTTGGCAGATTTATGCTCCTTAGACTTTGAAAATTTCATAGAACCTAGTTTCTAAAACATTCTGCCAGCCTGGGAAGGTGGGAGGGCAATTGATGTTGCTGCAACACTTCTTTTACAAATAAATTGATATGCTTTTGCAGAAAATGGATGTCAAACCAGAATTCATCGTACTGAGGCCTGCTGAATTCTACAATGAGTTTGATATCAATGTTATGACAAATCGAGAGGTATGTTAAAATAATGTAAAAATCACGTACAGTGGAGCATCTCTATTAAGACCACCAACGTGACCGATTAAAATTGGTTTGATTAGTGAGGTGGTCTCCTAAGTTAAATGAGCCTAGAAGAGTAATAGACAGACTTGAGTTTTGATAATTTTTACTGGTCTGATAATCAAGGTGGTCTTTAGGCAAGGTTTCACTGTAATAACCACCCTAATTTATCAACGCTATCAAAATGAACAGGTGGGGTGAAATATTAATATTTTTTGGGGAAATTTAGCATTTGATTTAGTCCATCAGGGTGGCATGATATGCTAATTTTGTTTATTGGGTGTTTAATTTGTTGAATGCAATTGTAGAATGTGTACAGAATGTAGCAGATCCAATGCAAATTACTTTTTTCAACATTTGTCAACCATCATACACATTTTCCGTAAGTGAGAAAACACTTACAATATCATTGACAGCAATCGTGTGTGATTCATCTACTTGACTTCAGTCTTTTTCTGTTGGCTTTCACTAGCATGGCTCAATAGTAGAATGCTCAACATTGAATCTTGGGGTCCAGGGTTTGAATCTAAGCTGGTTGCAGCTGTTTTTTCCTGGCTTTAAGTCTGAGATTTAAACTGTTCATTGGCTCTGATAGTAAAGCCTAGGCAGGCAGGCCAAATATGAAGTCCTTCAGGGTCATCTGGGGAGTCTCCACATGAGAGAATAATTCTTGAGTGTACCTGAAACAGAGCCACCCTAGCCTAGTGGTTAGCATGTTTGTCTTCTGAATGAGAGGTCAGAGGTTTGAGCCCAAGTCACGCTGCAGTTGGCTGTCCCTGTCTTTGGGATGAGAGAGTAAAAACTGAAGTCCTGTGTCACAGTAGGTGTTGACATGTCAAAGAACCCTTCCTTCTCTATGGCCATATGTGCCGAGCATAGGCAAAATTTATTGCCTTCATCAGCAAACAGTGACGTCTCCATTTAAGTGAAAGATTCTTACAATAGTGTACCATAAACAACAACTGACATTCTGATCTTTGACCCTAGCTGGTATGTAGAGATCTAGGATATTTCTGATGTACTTTGCAGGCAACCAAAGTTGACCCTGGTAACAAGACAGTAACCTTTAGTGATGGTAGTACAGAGACATACAAGACTCTGCTATTGGCAACAGGTGGAAAGTAAGTACTTTGGTGTCCTCTCTTATTTTGATTGTTATACACCCCCCCCCCCCCAGATGTAGGGGGTTTACCGGATTCACCATGTCTGTTGGGCTGTCCATTTATTTCTACACAACAAACTCAAGGTACTCATCTACCTCTGGGTCTACAATGTTGATACTTTCCACATTGGTTGCCCACGACTCCAGGAGGGTCCCTATTGATTTTGGGTTTGGAAAGTCAAAGGTCAAGGTCATATTACTCTGTTCCTTGAAAATGGTTTCCGCACCATAATCGCAACATAATTACTGCCACACGGGGTATAAGTCCCGTTAGAACAGTTATAGTTTGTTTTTGCTTTACGCCAACATCCACAATCTTTCAGTCATACGTTGGTGGCCAATCATAATGCTGGAGGAGAGAACATGGTTTCAAATGCATCCAAAAAAAGCTCACTGCCTTTTCATAAGTTTTTGAGTTGTTTTCCCTACCTTGGATCAACTAGCAGTTGAAAGAAAGTATATGTATTTTCCAGAGCACATGAGAGTTTGACTATTAACCACAATTTTGTTCAGAAGTAAACATGGGTGAGGGATACATTGGTATTTGAGGTGTACATTTAAAGTAATTGCCTCTACTCCAGATTTTATCATTTACTATGTAGGCTATTTTTTGGTTGCGTTCTTATTTCCTTGAATGTGCTGATGAATATCTTAGGCACTGTTCAAGCTCAAACTCCAGTTTGTAACCCTTAGGTTGGGAATCATATTAAGCTTTAAGGTAAGCTACATAGATAAAACCAATTTCAAAAATTAATTGTTTCAATCTTACTGACACAGCTGTTTTATCCTACAGACCTAGGACATTACCAATACCTGGTGCCGATCTGAAAAATGTGTGTCAACTCAGGACACCTGAGGATGCCAACTTCATTGCTGAAAATGCAAAGGGTAAAAATGTGGTCATAATAGGTTCTTCCTTCATAGGTACGTATAGATGTGAAGATATGTTACTTAGTCTAAATTACTCATATTGTACTCTCTCTCTCTCTCTCTCTCTCTCTCTCTCTCTCTCTCTGTATGTATGTACATGTATATTAAAATCTTAAATAGATTAACTCTTTTATTGGAATATACTTTTTTATTGTACTCTCTCTCAGTCTTTGTGTATTGAAATCTTAAATAGATTAACTTTTTTATGGGTTTTGAAGGTGGTGCAGCCCTCTGTTCCTGCGGACTATATTTTTCTCATTATTTTTCAATTTTGGATTTTTGTATTTTCTTGTTCGGTATTGGTATCTCAAAATGAACTGATATGGTTTTATTTAGTTACAAAATTTGACAGACTAAAGGAAAATAAAAAAAAAATGATGATAGAAAATTGATTCATTCATCTGTTCATTTCATATTACATTTATATTATCATTGTGTAAAATTATATTGTTCTGGGAACAAATATTTCAGATGAACATTAATAAAATCCAACAATTAAGTCATCACAAGAAAAATGCAATAGTGCTCATTTTATGTAGCAATTGTTATGCCCATTGCAAGAGGAGTTTGCCACCATTATTCAACTAGAGAAATGTTAATACAAAAAATTGTGCTAATGTCTTTTGCCATGAAAACGGTCTTGATAACAAAGTTGTTTTTATGTCATACCCATGTATTTTGTTTATTAACAATCCTATGAATTAATTAATGTGCTAATAGAACTTAATAAGGTTTCTAGCATTAATAAATACTAGAATTAACATTTGTTTTATTAACAAGTCATTTGTGTGTAAGACTTCCTGTGTGTTTCCTACATAACCATTTGTCACATAAAACCCATGTGTGTTTTTCTCATCTGCCCGTGGTACACACATGTATTGTTATCTAAATAAAGATTGCAACTTAAATTCCAACACTGAGTGTGTCTAGCCATCAATCACTCACCTTTTGTCAAACATTTCTTGGTTATGAGTGAGGATAGCTGTATGATATGATGATTAACCATGTGTATAGCTAATGTTTTAGAATTTCCGATTTGAACCATCTGTTTCCCTGAGCATCTGAATATGTTATAGGATGCGCAAGTTTAAGTCAGCTTCTGTGACAGCTCTTGTTAAGTGGCAAGAGACTTTAAGTCAGACTACAGTAAATGATTTTAAGGCTCTGAACGAGGATTATGATAACTCAGACTGAATTAATTTGTCACAACAGCTAGAACAATTTCTTATATGTCAAAAAATTTGATCAAGATCAGCATCTGAGGAAATTCAAACTATCAATAAATTGTGAATGAAATCACCTGATTCCCTCCTCCACCAGTACACATTCTTATGATTAAAAAATTGTCGAGTATGATGCAAAGCATAAAAAAAGAAAATTAAATCTGCAACATTCATTTTTACCATTTCATTAGCTATTAATTCTATTACTGTAAAGGTGTAAATTAGATTAAAGGAACCTTCAGTAGATCACAATTACCATAAATGAGAGTGTCCTATCCATCTCGTTTCCTAGCTGCTGTATGCATGTTAATTTGCATGATATACTGGACCTAGTCTGCTGTGCTTTAATGTGGCATGAGAAATGTATACTAGTGGTTTTATTACAGCTCCGTTTAGAATGTAGTGTGGGGGCCCTCAATAACCTCGGGATTAGAAAATCATGCTAAAAATTATGAAGCTTCTCATCTTGGGCTTAGATCTTACTTTGATCAAATTGAAATTATGTTCCAAAGTTTGCCCATTTTTTCTGACAAATGGATTGTCTTTACCCTGGTACTTTTGTAGCCAGGATTTTCCCACCACTAAAAAACCTGGATACCACCACAATGACAACCTGATGAGCAAGACAGTAAACAATAAAAAACAAATATATCTTACCTCTCTCAACATACAAAAGGTACATCCCTGTGTCCTGTTAACACATCTCATATCTGATAATATACCCAATATTTCTAAATGTCTTATCAAAACATTGTCTCATATCTGTTAACATACTTCCCAACGTCTTTCTTGTCAACACAATATCTTGTATCTGTTTACATACTTCTCTCTGTTTTGTCCACACATCTCCTATTTAATAGCATAATTCCCAGTCTTGTTAACACGTTGTCTTATTTCTGTTAACAGACATCTCTCTATTTGTTAACACATCTCATATCTATTAACATACTTCTCTGTTTTGTTAAGACATTGTCTTGTATCTTTTAACTGAGTTCTCTCTGTTTTGTTAACACATCTCATATCTATTAACATACTTCTCTCTGTTTTGTTAACACATCTCATCTGTTAACATACTTCTCTCTATTTTGTTAACATATCTCATATCTATTAACATGCTTCTCTGTTTTGTTAAGACATTGTCTTATATCTGTTAACTGATTTCTCTCTGTTTTGTTAACACATCTCATATCTATTAACATATTTCTCTGTTTTGTTAAGACATTTCATATCTGTTAACATGCTTCCCATCTTGTTAACACATTGTCTTGTATCTGTTAACATACGTCTCTCTGACTTGTTAACACATCTCATATCTGTTAACATATTTCCCAATGTCTTGTTAACACATTGTCTTGTATCTGTTAACATACTTCCCAACGTCTTGTTAACACATTGTCTTGTATCTGTCAACATACTTCTCTCTGCCTTGTTAACACATTGTCTTGTATTTGTCAACATACAGTGACTTCTACCTGTCTTGCCAACACATTGTCTTATATCTGTTAACATACTTCCCAACGTCTTGTTAACACATTGTCTTGTATCTGTTAACAGACATCTTGTCTTGTTAACACATCTCATACCTGTTTTCTTACTTCCCTATACATTTTGTTTACACATCTCATATCTATTCACAAATCCCCCTTGTTCTGTTAATGTGTATCATCATGTGTTCTAGGCATTAACTTATCTCTCAGTAATTTTTCCATGTTCATTAACACATCTCATATCAATTAGCATACTCCAGTATGACTGTTATGTTTTAGAAAAATTATGATGTATATCTTGCAGTAGCATTATAAAATGTTGATCAGAATTTGTCCTTAATATTCCTACCCTGGTGAGCATTGTAGCCCTCTTGCTCACTTGAAATCTGTACCAGTAACATGTACAGAGGAACCTTGCTATTACGACCACCTAAGTGACCGGCTAAAATTGGTCTGATTAGAGAAGTGGTCTCTTAAGTGAGCCTAGAAGAGTGATCGACAGACTGAATTTTGATGATTTATTGGTCTGATTAGTGAGATGGTCTCCTAAGTGAGGTGGTTTTAACACAAGGTTTCAGTGTAGCATTGCATGTCATGTAAAGTCTACATGAAGCTTTTTCATGTTGGTGAACTTAACTCATTAACCCCTGAAATTTTAATGAACTCTTCCTTAAATCAATGATTTAGGTGAACCCAAATGTGTCTTTAAGGGTAAATGGGTTAATTGTCCTCTGCCTGGAAGTACATGTAATATGTTCCATAACCATTCCTCAGGTTTGGAAGTAGCGTCCTTCCTAGCGGACAAGGCAGCCAGTGTGTCGGTGGTAGACATAATCAAAGTGCCGTTCCAGTTGATACTTGGGGAGAAAATTGGTGCGGTGCTACAGAAGGTATTGCCATAGTAACGATCTCTGTTGTCCTAGCTTGCATGGCTGTGGGAGTGCTTACTTAGAATTCAGCAGGGATGCGGCATCAACTGAATAACTTTATTAACCCTTTCAACCCCAAGTATCAGAATGGTATGCTCATTTCTATTGTCTTAGACCAGTCCATTTTGGTTTGTGGTGTTGAAAGGGTTAAGTTATTTGCTATAAGACTTTATAATGATCCATCTACTAGTAATGTGGATGCTTTCATTTCCAAGGAAATTTTAAAGATAAATGAAGCTCTCTGGATTACTGTAAATTACCTCTTGTAAATGGTCGATATTATTTGAAAATTCTGCTCTCAGAATTCTAATGTCTTGATAGAAGTTGAAACTTCGGTATTATTGACATTTATATTAAAGAGGCTTAACTTTCTTATAAAGCTGTTCATGTTTACAATTTAACCTTACAGAAAATGTCAATCAAATTTGGTCAGCCAAGTTTGCAAAATTCGATAAAAATAACATTTTCTGTCTGTACATTGTAAGTAGTGCCTGTCCTGCTGATTTCTGTGCATTTGTTTTTTCTTTAATGAGCTTTGCTGCTATGCAAACTGAGAACATCCATTAACAGGAAGCTGGGTTAATCCTCATATACATGTACATGTAGATATCTCTGTATGTTTCTACACTCCTAGTAGATGGTGCCCAGTAACTGCAAATTCAGCTTTGAGAAGCTTTACATATATACATATCTAGCATATCTTTTCTCACTAACAGGCTTTACATAGACTGTTTGTCTGAGCTTTGTTCAGAGAGAAAGGGAGCATAAGCTGTTGTCCATTCATGAGCATCTTGGTTAGCTAAGTTTTATTATGCCCCCACCCTCCCGAAATAAAGGCAAATATAGTTTTTATGCCCCCGAGATAGAAGATCGGGGGGCATATTGTTTTTGGTCTGTTTGTTTGTCTGCACACATGGTTTCCGTCAGGTAAATCAAAAACTTTACATCAGATTTGAACAAAATTTGTTGTAAGGCTTTATATCAGTAAGATCTCAAATGAGTTCGATAATGACCAAAATCTGTCAATGTTCTTCAGAGTTACGGGACATTAAAATCGTAAAAATAGGTCTTTTTTCCATTCCCATCAAATAACTTGAGATTTTTTCATCAGATTTGAACAAAATTTAGTGTATTGCTTTATATCAACAAGATCTCAGATAATTTGATAATGGCCAAAATCGGTCAATATTTGCCAGAGTTATGGGACTTTAAAATCGTCAAAATAGGTTATTTCTCTGTTTCCGTCCAATGGCTTGAGATATTTTTATTTGATTTGAACAAAATTTGGTGTATTGCTTTATATTGATAAGATCTCAGATGAGTTTGATAATGTCTAAAATCAGCTATTATTTGATGGAGTTATGGCACTTTAAAATCATCTGAATAAGTAATTTCTCCATTTCTGTCAAATAGCTTGAGAACACATTTCAGTGTACCTTGTGTCTTCTGACACATTGCTTTCATATTTGGCGCATGTATCCCTAATGACAAGACATTTAAAAGTGCCATTTATTTGATTGTCTTAGCCTTCACGAATGACTTACCACTCCTTGGCTATATGTCTGTTTATCCTAAAAACGTTTAAGATTGGTCATAACTTCTTAATGCTAAGTAGGGCCTAATAGGGCTCTCATGTTTCACAAATCATGATGTGTACTATCTTTGACAAGACCTTTCCATTGGTACCTACTGACCTTGACCTTGGACTTTGACCTACTTTTGAAAAACTTTGATATTGGCCATACAAAAAAGTCATCTGGAACATACAGTGGTGCAAATATCATTGCCTATTTCTGTCTGTATACTTATTACTACCAAGTCTACCCAAAAAGCACTGCTGTACATACCCATTTCCAATAAATCTACAATGTACTGGTGCTAGATTGCTATTGATAATTTCTGAAATCTGTTTCTCTTTGTGAGAGAGAGAGAGAGAGAGAGAGAGAGAGAGAGAGAGAGAGAGAGAGAGGTGTAGTGACTTAGATATAGTATAGTTACTGGTAGTAGTGACTTTGGCAGAATAATTTTTTGATAACTAAATAGGGGACTAAATGTACTTGTATAGAGAACCTGATAACTACATGTATTACTAACATGTAGAGTGAATTTCGATACTGTTATGACAGTGTGTAGTGATCACCCTTATAACCATGTGCACAGCAATGTAGTGACTTTGATAATCCTGGTTACTACATGTATATGCAGTAACTTTGATAACTGTCGGTTACTGTAGATTAGTTTTGATAAGCTTAACTAGTGGGTGTAGTAAGCTTTAAATTAGTGTCTAGTGTAGTGTTATTTTCAGGTGTGGTATATGTTATCAAGACAATTTTCATGTTGTTCATTTGAAAGTTGCTCAGTACTGGAACAGCTAGTACACACGACAAGAGCATAGGATTTTTTCTCATGTGTGGATTGTGTACATTTCTTGAAGTTGTGAAAATTGACTGTTAAAATATATGTGAAAAATCTGTCGTAAGGTGTATTCCATCAAACTCATTCACCTTGTATAAACAATATACACATAAGTTAGTTCTGTATTCCGTTTCTTTGAAATATTGTAAAATATCCTATCACCTGTTAATACCTATCATATCAACTTACTCTATAACAATTCCTTTATTTGTTCAATCATGGATGGAATGGTAAACTCCTTAGTACATACTCTGAAAATTCTTTGTTAAATTGAGGGTAATTGTACATGACATTGTGATCTTTTTGTTTTATTACCACTCAAAGATGATTTTGTTTTTGTTTATTCAATTGTCAAATCCAATTTATTGGTTGGTTGTATTGTTATTTACTGTCCAACTCAAGAATCTTTCACTTATATGGAGATGTCGCTAGTTCCAGTGAAGTGGAACAAATTTGTTCTGTTCTGCCGCATGTATGGTCATTAATTGAACAGTGAAGGCAATTACATGTAACCTTTATCGTGACAATACCTACTGTGACAGTTGGGGCCTGGGTTTTTACTGTCTCATCCGATAGACTGCATGGAACAGCCGTAATGTCTCATTTTGTAATGGATTCTGCAGTCATTACCTATCTCATTCTGAGCTAAATATACTTTTGATGAATTTGATGGACATCACAGAGAAAGAGAAAGGGGTAGAGGGGGTTATGGGTTTATCTAAAGTTACACATCACTGAAGATAAATTCCAAAAGGGATACTGGTCATGGACCAGTAACCAGCTGGGACCAGCAGTCGGCTACTTGTATTACCGTACATGTATATCACTTGGGCTATGTAGAACATATTTTTTAAAATACTCAAGTTGATGTACATTTTTCTAAAACAGAAACAAATAACAATGTTGAGGCATATACATGTACCAAATATGAAATAATACCATAGCCTGCATGCTACTGGTCCTAGCCCGGTAACTCAGGTCTCTGACCAGCATACCTCTAAATAAGACTTGGTGAATGAGTTTGTAAACTAAATGTAGATCAGACTGAACAAATTAATACAAAGTTAATTATCTAAAACTAGGAATGGAGGTAGCTGGTCATTTGATAAATATGGCGTCCACAGTTTCTGTCTTGGTCAGAGGAAAAGCTCCCTTCCAAAATGTCCTGGGCCTTAGAATAGGGGCAGTAATCCAGAAGGTAAAACAGAACCAATCAGCATGCTTCTTCTATAAAATTCATGGAGTGTGTGAAGGATGAACCAGTCAGTGTGCTTCTTCTATAAAATGATGGTGTATTTGATGGGTAACCAAATCAGCATGTCCATTGTATGATAGCAAGATCGATATACATTTGTAGCGTGCCAAATTATTGTCCAAAGATGCTGTTTATGGCCTAGCAAAATTCTCTTTCAATACACTATCTGAAATATTCAATTTCAATTTTTCATGCGCCTATTTGCAGAAGTGATAATAAGGACTTTGCCATTGTCTGTCTGTCTGGTACGGTAAAATCTGCTTAGCAACCACCTTTGTACCAAGACATCCTGGGTATAAAGACGCGTACTGCTTTTTCTGCAGTCGAAATATGTAATTCATTTTCAAATCCACAACTACATAGAGTCACTATCTAAATCTTATGAAGACTGGTTTAATTGTTAAAATGTGTCTTTACAAGATCTTTATATAAAGATTTAATGGCAAATACATATTTGTTCTCTGCTTGATACACTATGCTTGTTGATATCAAACATTTATAATTAGCCTACAGCTGTAGTATATGGCTTTAATATTAAATGGCACCTACTGTTACATTATTATTGCATTCATTTATAATCGCAACATAGTACATATAATTTTGATATTTTTAACATTTCACCCATATCTTATAGAAGATATAAGAAATGCTAGTATAATATGTAGTGATAGTAAATAACGTAATGGAACATCAGAATCATTATTGCATTGTATTGTATTTGGACATTAAAATTTGTGCCTTCGTTATGACCTAATTGGCAACTCCAATATCAATGTATAATTTTGAAAATATACAGCATAATCAGCAGCCAAAACTAATGTACATGTATTTCTCTCCCATTTTCTGTAGATGCATGAGGAGAAAGGAGTTAAGTTCCATTTTGAGCGTGGAATCAAAGCTTTTGAAGGAGAGGATGGGACAGTGAAGGAGGCGGTGCTGTCTGATGATACCAGACTGCCAGCTGACCTGTGTATACTCGGAGTCGGTAGGTCATGTTACCATGGCTACAAGAACAGCCATTTAAGTACTCGAAATGATATTGCAACGGCCTTGACATTTATTGTTCAAAACATATATGTTGAAATGAACTTTATTTGTGTTTTTCGATTGTAACTATTGTTGTATTAGTGTTAAGCCAGCTTGAGCGGTATTTCAGTTATAAGTGACCTTGACCTTGAGTTTGACCTACTTTTCAAGAAACAATAAAGGAAAACTATATTTGGCTAATTAACATGTATTATACATGTATACATGATAAATATACAGGTACTTGTACTTGCTATATGTTGCATACCATTCACAAAACACAGATTCAGACACTTATACTATATTGAAGTCAGTTAAAGTCTGTACCTATGATTGAGACAAGTAAAAAAGGTCATCATTGTATACATATTAAATGTTTATATCCATTTGTAGGGGTTGTTCCTGCAACAGAGTTCCTGAAGGATTCTGGCATTGAAATGAACAGTCGTGGATTTGTCTCTGTTGATAAGGTAAGATGTCATTCATAATTTCATCAATATCTTACAATTCTTATTTATCGAATGATCAAATATGAAATCAATATTAAAATTGAAATACTATGTAAACGCCTGAGATGTATTTTTTCTAGGATAGTTAATATCTATGATTTTAAAAAAAAAAAATTCAAAGATAAAGTTATTCATTTTCATTTCACAACCTTAATTATCTTTTTGATGGGTTTAGCATGTGGCAATGACCAGTGTTTCAGTAGAATAAATTAAACTGATATTAAGTAAAATATACAATGTAATTAAACGTACCGCGGTAATATTGAACATCAAACTTAAGTTTGAACTGTAATGTTCTGCATGGTCATAACATACAGGGAACCCAAATGAATTGTTGTTTCTTTGTATTCATTCCTTTAGACTAAGACCCCACCAACTAGACTGTCTTACACTTTCAAATTATCCCACTAATCATGATATCTAGTTTGCTATCAATTTGAGTAAATAATTGTGGACTTTCGAGTTAGCCTGGATTACCATTATGATTCTGATTTTGTCCCTCATGTACACTTCTGGTTTTCATAATTACCTTCACAGTGTATGCAGCATATATGGAATATCACAGTATACATATAATGTGTAAGTGACTTTATCAACTTTTGAGTGAAGAAATTCAAGGTACTGTTTAAACAAACCACAGAGTATTGTAAGTTGATGAACATCAAGTATTAAGCATTAGTGGAAAAAAATTGCTGACAGACTGGCAATCAAACCCTGGACCCTCCAGACAATAGGAGGGCACTGTACTGACTGTGCTGTTGGGACTATGTGTCTTAATTTCAAACCAGAAATGAATTGAGGAACATTTTTCAAAGCTCGTGTGACTAGTGAGAATTAATGCAGAATCATGACGGTGATCCCGACTCAGTCGAAAGTTCCCTATTGCGAAGTACTAGTGAACATGAAATATAACATACAATATATCTATAAATCAAACTTTCAGAAAATGATGACCAACCAGCCAGATGTGTATGCTGCAGGAGATATTGTGGAATTCCCACTCTTTAGTGTTGAAGATCAAAAAGTGAACATCCAGCATTGGCAAATGGCTCATAAACAAGGTACTGTGAAAAGAAATCATTCATGCAATATGTGATAAATAATAATTTTTGTGCGTTGCTAGTATCAGTACAGCTCTAAGTAATCTTCTCACTGAAATGACGTTGGCACTGGAAATATTTTGTAGAGTCATTGGTATCATTACTAGAGATTTTAACAATAGTAATCATGAGCACAAACATTATCGGGTATCAAGTGGTGCATGAATTACATGTAGTCCCTTAATTATCAACCCCCACCAAAGCCCCACCCTGTATTATTAAGAGAGACTTTGCTTTAAAATTAGTAGTTTTTAATCTCTCTGCTAGTAATCAGTAAACATTGTGATATGTAAAACATTTTCCTAGTACTTAAAGGTTTTAGTAAAATTTTATGTCAATTAAGAGAAGTGTCCTTATGTAAAAATAACACTGTAGTTCCACAAACTTTCAGACTCTTGCCAATAAGGGGCAATGCAGCAGCTATAAATGTTGCAGTTGTGATATCATATATTGCTAATACATGTAGTTGTACGTATATTATCATTATTACACTTGGTAAGGGCCAAATTTTGTGTCATATATATATTATACAATTCTCAATGATTTTCAGGTCAAGCTGCTGCCCATGGAATTATGGGAAATGACAAAGACATCAAAAGTGTGCCATTCTTCTGGACCATGATGTATGGTAAAAGTATCCGATATACAGGTATGCTGATCTTGGTAATAATAACATGTACCTAGCCTATAACATCCTATTGTACATGTACATACCATCTTATATCAGTATATTAGAGTATGTGTCAGTCCTTAAAAAGTTACATGGACCTAACTCCTGGGCTTCTTTAAATAAGCTACTCAGCTGTATGTAAAATAAAATACAGAGATGGCCATTACTTTTGTTGTACAAGTCTCAAGACTGAAGTGTAACATTACTACAGCATGACTGATATTTCCTGTCCTTCAGATGAGGTAACAAAAACCAAGGTTCTGTCTTTGGTGTTGGTACATTTAAGGTCCCTAAATTACACCTTATTGGCCTGGATTACAAAGCACAGGCCAATGTTTTACAACCTTCAGGGGATCTGAATGGTGTCTCTGTATAAATGAAATATCTTAGAGTTGAACATTTAAAAAATGAGCTTCTTTGTCAAATAAGCAAAAGAATAGTATCTGTGTGTGTTTTTTTGTGTAGAACAATTGCCGTATTTCAAATAGGCTACTTTCTTTTTCCTTCTTCTCATTTACCTTTTTGACTACATGTTGTTCTGTCATCTACAGGTTATGGTCCAGGCTATGATGATGTCGTTGTCCATGGCGACCTTGATGCTCCAAAGTTTGTTGCATATTACACAAAGTAAGACAATCTAAAATTCACCACATTTCCTATTTATGTCTGTAATTATATTTCCTGTCATCCCCAAGGTTGCTCACAACAATTCTTTTTTAAGGGAATGGGGGTGGTCCTAAGTGCTGTGTTTAGACAAAAATTTGAAGCCATTCACCACTTCTCATTGAAGACTTTGTCCATTGTTTGAGTGAAATATTTTTACAGGCAAAATGACATGTATGTTGTTAGTGTCTTTGGATATTAAGTAACATATGTCACCTATATATTACGAGTACCATATATAATGACACCATCTCATTCTGCCCAAAGTGTGATGTCCAGTCTAGTCTTTTATAAAATATCATCTAAGGGAGGGACCAAAAGGGTCACATATGACAGGTGGTCTCTTAGTTCAGGTAATTTATATAGGAAAAGCCATTTTTGGCACCATGCATTTTTGGTCACATAAGACAGGAAGCCTTTTAATTCAGTTGGCCACTAAGGCAGGTTAGACTGTAACTTTGCATAGCTGTGCCTGCAAAAGGATTAAACATCAATGACTTGATGGCAGAAGTGCAGTAGTCTGTCCTGGTAGATATGTAGAGGACTTGCATTTCCATAGCTTTGTACAAAGTAACATATCATACTACCACTTTATTGTACCAAGTAATATCAAACCTTTATTTTGTTTTGCAGAGGAGACGAGGTTGTAGCAGTAGCCAGTATGAACTTTGACCCTATTGTTGCCCAAGCTGCAGAGCTGATGTACAGTGGAAAGAAAATAATGAAAAGTGAAGTCTTGTAAGTAACAAAAGGAACCACTGAAATCCTGATAACACGATAATTTGTCCTAGGCTTATGACAAAAAAAAACCTATGAGGGGAAACAGCCATGCAGTATACTGACCTTCAAGCACCCCTTAATTTACTATAAAATTGCCATAATTTTCTTTTCATTTGAAATAGCCAATGACCCCTATATTTTAGCATTAGATAAACTTTTTTCCCTTTTTTAGTTTTATACATGTACATGCAGCTTAGGATTCATCATTAGAAAATTCAAAAACCTTCAAATAGCATCAGATATTTATGTTATTACCAATAGGTGTTTCTGTAGATATGATGAGACAAAATTTTTCCTAGGTTACTAAAGTTTATGAACGTTCTCTGCAATCTTTACAATCATTGTAAAGAAGTGTGCTGCACTGCTTTAGAGAAATATGTTACTAATCAAGTTTGACTATAGTTTTTTGTAAAGCTGCCCTACTTTCATTGAGATATTTATCTTGGAAATTACCTCTTGTTGGGGACTATAAATTCTTCAAATTAGCCTCGTTTGTTTTTGCTATGCATAAAACTTTCATAATTTTAGTGATGTCACTCTTTTTCTCTTTGCAGGGAGTCAGAAGATGGTTGGGTGGCCAAGCTATAGACCATGACTGGCGTAGTACCAGACATCAACACATAATCAAACGCATCCCAATATCAGTTGTACTTGTACAACTTGTACTTGTGTTAAAATGTCTTCCAACATTCAACCATGGCTGCTGTAAATGTCTCATCATGTGTGATTGTTCATGCACAAAGCATGATAAAAAATAGTTCTAGGAACATATGACATTATATCATACGCTTGTTATTAATTTATGCAGACTTAATCTCCACAGATGTGGTCATATCAGAATTTGATTTATATATTTGTAATACACAATGTACATAGTTGCAATAGATGGATTAAATGTACATGTACTCATAAATGAATAGCTGTTGATAGTTATTAACATATGGCTCAAGTTTTACATAGGTAGCACAAATGTATTGTAAGTCTTCACATAGCCTACATGAGCAAAACTTGTATAAAGTCAGTCTGTTTGTTAGACTGTTTGGCAACACTGGGGTCTCCTGCTCTGCACTTGTTGATAGCTGTAGTGGATACCCACAGTGAGCCCCTTTTTGAGCCTCAGATGGTCCCTCTGCTTCGTAGGTTGTTATATCTTTAAATTCAGGTGTTTCACTTGTGGTATATAAATGTACCAGTGAAGGGCTCCATATAGTGGTCCATACTTCGCCCACAGGGTTATGCAGTATTTCAGAGGGATCTATTAAAATTCCAACTACTGGTACTGAGACTAGAAAATTTGTTTTTACTGTCTCATCAGAAGGATATAGGTGGGTTTCCATTAGCATTATTTTCTAAGAGTTATTTGCCTTGTGTGTGTCAACATGGAAACTTTTCTTCTTCAAGAAACCAAATTTGATTGCATGGTAATAGTGAAGAAAAAAAACCATCACAATTTTCATCAAAATTAGTTGTTTAGATTAACGAAGACCTGAAAAAAAAATTAATCCACTAAACAAGTTTTTAAACCTACTTAAACCTAGGAATACTTCATTTCATTCGGCTGATTTATGCAGGAAAATACACTTTGACACTCAATATGGCTGCCGAAGGGAAACAACTCTTGGAAAATAACGCTAATGGAAACCCATCTATAAGGCACTGAGGGATCTAGAACACCTCAACTTCTGTGAACAGGAACCTCAAGTTTTTACCGTCTCATCTGAAGCACGTGAAAAAAAAAAACAGTGGTGCCTCAGCTTGCACTTTTGCCCTGAACCTTAACTGGTCTTGAGATGACCACTGACCACCACAGAGCCATTACTAGATCTTAATTAGTTTAAGGCTCAATTGACTAGCTACACGCAGAGCCCTGCCATTATGTAAGCTGCATATTAATGTCAGATTAGAATTTATGAAACAAGGATTTTATTTTTGCTTATAAGAGCTCTCATTTAATTATATGATATTTAAAATTTCCATTAGTGAATATATTATACATTTTTCCCCTTGAATGTATGAAGAAATGAAGATTTGTTTACCCATGGCAAGTCACATTTGATAAAGTTTATTGTCTCTTATGCTGTGCCATACATGCAAGTACTTGAATGTGTAGGACCTAAAATATTAATGTCTAATGCCCAAGTCTGCTTTACATGTATGTAAGTATTGTCTGATATGTAATGACATATAAATTCATGACATATTTAAAGGTACAGCATTTAACCTTGGTTCATCTATAATCTACATGCACGTGTAACAGACAGAAAAATTTCAGTCAACCAAATGCTGAAGCTATTTTACTATGACCAAACCGTTTTAAAAATTGGACATGAAATTTCCATTTTATATTTTTACATATCCATGCATTGTCTGCCTAGAAGCCTACTTTTCCAGCAATGTAACCCTTATTTTACTTCATAATCAACTTGAATGTTTCTTATTTCCCTGTATGCTCAAGAAAGTGTAAAGCAACACCTAAGATTGAAGTAAAGAGCCTGTGTTTGGTCATGTGGAAAGTATGGAGCATTGTTGTGTAATGTCATAGTTATGAATCTTTCACTTATATAGAGATGTCATCAATGTTAGTGAAGTGCCACAAAGTTAGTCTATGCTAGGGACTATTGTCATTGAGCAGAGATGGTCCTTTAACATGTCAACACCTACATGTACTGTGAAACTGGACCTCAGTTATAACTGTGTCATCTAAAAGACAGGGGAAGCCAACTTTAGAGCAGCAAGGATTCCAACCCTTGATATCATAATCAGAAGGTGACATGGCAGCCCGTCTTTGTGTCAGTAAAACTTTATAAGATTCACCATAAAATTTGTACAATCAGAAATATTGCTTTAATTTCCTATTGT
Organism: Pinna nobilis; assembly: GCA_016161895.1. Classification (NCBI taxonomy): domain Eukaryota; kingdom Metazoa; phylum Mollusca; class Bivalvia; order Pterioida; family Pinnidae; genus Pinna; species Pinna nobilis. The sequence continues at coordinate 1,892 of JACSZP010050102.1, read as the reverse complement.
TTCGTTTTCATAATACAGTAAAACTGAAGCATTTAATACATTTTGATTACTATTTCATTTTCTACTGATTTATGCATTTACTAATGTGTATATAACAATCTTTGTAAAATAGAACTTCCATGCACATGTGCTGTACATGTATGTACAATAGTAAAGAAATTAACAGTGATGTTTTTCTGTAAACTAATGGAATTTGTGTAGAAGTTACATACATGTATGTTGTGTTTCTTACACTGTATGTGAGTAATATTACATTTTTTATAACAATATCAACAAGTTTGGACAGTGTCAGATGAAATCAATAAAATAAAGTGCAGTTATATACATTGGTATTTTTTTGTCTTCAATGTGTGGAGAGAATGGGGTAGAGGCTTTTCAATATAAATTGGAAATGAATCACAGAAAGTGGAAAGGCAGTTTAAGTTTGCTACCTGATGAGATTGAGATGCAAAATACAAAGGTGTTTCAATTTGAAATGTCGAAAGAGCAATTCTTAGCTGAAACTCCAAAAGTGAGAGGAAGCTTTTAATGTTGCCTCTTTGTCAGCATTGGCACTAATGTTCAGACGTTTATTTCTTAATTATGGCAAAACTTGCACACTGCATTGGTAATGTATATGGGCAAAGATGGAATGGAGTTTCATATGCAGCCCTTGATCCATACTGTCGGCTTGAATGGATGTGTCAATAAAACTTTTTGGCAATGCTTGGCAAAATCCACTGAGCTGAGCTTTATAATCAATGAGTACTGTTTTTCCCACACAAGATCTTCTATAACAGCTATTTAACCACTTCAGTGCATATTCTGATGTAATGTTATCTTTATGACATTGCGTAATTAATGTTGCAAAATATACATTTTAATGACGTATATACTCGTCATACACATTCAGGAAAAGTTAATGTCATGATTGATATATCCGTCATATGCACTGAAGTGATTAAAGAATCAACAAAATAAAAAGACCAAACGTCAGTGTTTAAAAATTTATCAACAAAAACAAATCACATACATCAACATTTCCACTAAAACCGATCTTTCCTCTTCCTGCCTGTATATTTTGAGTCAGGACGCACTTCCCTGCAAGTAAGATAGAATAAATACATGAAGAGATGTACATAGCCCTACTTTGGAGATCAAGATGTACATATAGCTGCTGAATAACA
>JACSZP010050084.1:0-14249 GCA_016161895.1 Pinna nobilis | reverse complement strand
AAAAAAAAAGAAAAGGCTACTCTGTATACTTAAATTATGTGTATATGAATTTACCAAAATAATATATTCCCTTTTTTATCATAAATGAAAGTATCCTGTCATTCACACTGCATCTTTTTTATGTGGGTGGGGTTCACACCACATTGTAAAAATTTAGCAAAATGCTAAAAAATTTAGAAATTGGCTCAAAAATATTGAATTTGGCTAACTTTTTTGCTCAAATGATATCGGAGATTATTTTGTGACAGTCAGAGGAAAAATATTCCTAAGGCAATATATTGAAAAAATACAGGTAACATCTTTTCTTTTCCCTTACAACTTCAAGTTTATCATTGTTTTGCTCCACAACAATTCATTTGGCTCAAACAATTTAAGTTTGGCTAATATTTTGGCTAAAAAATTTGAAACCCTGGTGTGAACCCTGTGTAGGCCAGTAGATTTATGGGTGGGCCAGCAGATATTCTAAGCTACTGGCCCTGTGGGCCACCAAGGAAAAAGGATTAATTTCGAGCCTTGCCCTTTGACTGAAAACTATCTGGAGCACTGATAACTTACAAAGGACTTTGTCGTACTTGCATGCTTGAACAAGTCCTCAACATGAGGACATGCAAGCCAAATGTAAACAAGGTTAAAGTCGAGCGTTTAATTCTGTTGCTAAAACAATTTTCAAAAATTTATTCGTTAAACAATCTGTTAAATTTGGGAATTTTTACCAATCTCTGATGCTTGGTTACTAAACATTTGCAAGGCTTGGTTATATCTAGACCATGCTTAAATGTAAATGTTGAACAACTATACCAAGATTGTAATTTACAAAGGATTTTATCTTACTTGGACGTTTGAACATGTCCAACATTCTCTGTGTCACTGTAAATCCACCGCCGATGTTGACAGAGGAGATGAAGGCCGCCAGAGCCGACAGCGTCTCGATGGTGTTAGACGGTGTGTATCCACCGCCCATCAACAGGAGACCTCCCACAGCGGTGATTCCGGATATAGCGTTGGTGACGGACATGAGAGGAGAGTGGAGAGCTGGAGTAACACCCCATACAGTGTGGTAGCCTGAAAAGCAAAAGAACAAAATACTGTAAATCTAGTTTGACTCATGAGAATTTCATGTTCGCATAATTACCGGACAGCTCTTACTTGCAAAAATAAAGTTCTCCCTTAATATACTAACCTGGCATTAACATGCTCCATACGACATACATTATTATACTTCTCATGCACACATGCTAAAATATAGTGTAGCAAATAATTGCACTGCTATTAATTCACCAAAATAAGGTTCTATGAAAATTTCTGGATATGCAGTACGCAGTACAATTGTATTACTGTAATGGCTGCAAACCCATCTTTCCAATAAAATACAGGATAAGACAAATACATCATACATTTCTTACTACAAATTTGTTTTATTTGTTTGTTGAATGACACACAACAATATTTCAGTCATATGGTGGCGGCCAGTTTTTTGGTTTTTTTTGGGTGGAGAACAGCACTCAGTTGTAAATGTATTGGGGCAAAAACCACCAGTCTTCTGCAAGTAAACTGGCAAACTTCCTCACATAATCAAATGGGGTTCAAGCCTCGACACGAGAGACTAAACGGTATAAAACACAATACTCTAACCATTTGGCCACAGAACTAAAACTTTCTTTCACAAACCACTTCATATTTTATTGACTGAATGTATAAGTTGACCTAAGTCTTGTAGTCTAAGAAAATTATGAAAAAGAATAAGTAAAATGAAAGGAAAATATCTGTGACTTATTGGCCGTTATCGCCATTTACAACGTTCTTTCAATGATGACAACAAGGTGTTGCCAGCCTCAGAAATTTTGACAAATCTTACAGAATAAATCATGTTCTGTTTTGATAATGTATAATCTGAAGGAAGGGGCACCTGCTTTATCAGAACTACCAAACAAAAAAATAAGTCTCCCTAAAACGAATTTTCTTGATTTCTGTTATTTTCCCAATAAGCTCTATGACACCACAGCCAATACTTCAATTTCTAATCCGTCACGACAATAACAAGTAGTATCATCCTACCATGAATTTATTAAGGCAGTCTGAAATCATTTTAATAAGAGCCATACCCACAATGCCAGCAAGGCCAAAGGTTGTAACCATGGTAGCAAATGCAGGGGTAGGAGAGATACATCCTATCCCTACTAGTCCACCAAGCCCAGCGGTGTACATTAGGGAGTCGTTGAGGGTTAATTTAAACATATCTGGTGGCGGTGGTGGTTCTACAGCAACAGGCTTGGGTTTTGGCGCTGCTGCGTCCAGTTTCGGTGGTGGCGCTGGTGGGAGAATCTCACCCTGAAAAAATAATTTCAAAAAATTTGGTCACGATTTTAATCTAGAAATGCTACTAATAATTTGACTGTCATTGTCAAAGAAACAAGAAAGAAGTAAAATAATCCTGGAGTATCATATGATTTATACAAATTTTCTTTACGATATTGCAAAGCTGTATCCTAGGGGTGCCCAGTTTTGCCGGATTAATTTCAAGTAAAAATTCTTGCAAAGTCGTAAAATGTGTGACTTTACCAAATCTGCATTATCAAAGATGATTGACTGGTTTAAATTATAACTTGAACCATTTAGCCACAAAATGCCCCCAGTCACATGGTATAGGATTCAAAGCAATGAAATACTTCCTCATTGTTCTCCTAATGGTATGGTATGGTATTGTTGTTTAACGTCCCACTCAAGAATATTTCACTCATATGGAGACGTCACCGTGTGCCAGTGAAGGGCTACAAATTTTGCCTATGCCCGGCACTGCTGGCCGTAGTGCAGGGAGGGTTCTTTAACGTGCCAACACCTACTGTGACACCGGACCTCGGTTTTTACTGTCTCATCCGAAGGACTGGGACGGCCAATTGCGGAGTGGCGCTGACGCCGCTTGTTCTCCTTATCAACTCAACACCTTGCTTTGCTTACATTGTGTGCAACAATGGATCCTCGTACAACTTCATCCTCTAAATTAATGTAGAAGTGTTCCTTCTCACCTACAGAAAAGAGGACAGAAAATTAAAGCTTGGCAATCAGAAGTGTATGAAAACAAAGAAATGAAAACCTAAAGAAATTAAAACAGAAAGAAATTCATACTTGTTATCTCAAGATTCCAAGTGCTAGCACCATTGAACCCGCTATAGCTACCACTTGTATATAAGGACCATTTTGCACCAGCTATTTTGCTGTCCTCAATAATATTATTTATGCACAAATCATGCTCTATGTCTTTTCCACCTGCGTAATAAGTTGCTTTTTTGTCCTTCAACCCCTTTTTCCCCCTAAATATCAACATGATATACAATTCTTTATTATCTTAGACCCGTCTATAATAGCCTGCCGTGTTAAGAATTGGATAAAATCAGTCAAAATCAATTTTCAACAGCATTTCAGTTGGAAAACTCAAGGCAATGCAGGCTTTGGCAATTTTGACCAATTACAAGCCAGGGATCTTAAGTGTGTCATGCCAATCCTTGACACTTCAAGGTCAGGGAATCAGTCAACACGCTACCTGGACTTTGACCAGACTCACTGTGAAATCACCAAACATTCTACAGAGATGCTAGTACCGATGGACAAAAAATCCCGAAATGTTCATCTACATCAGAAATTTTACCAAATATCATATTTTCTCTAGAAAAACAATCCTAAACTAAATAAAAAGTCAGGATTTTCCCTGAAAACTTGCATCTCTGCACTTTACCAACTATGTGATGTGCCATAACTGGATATTTTTTACTACTATCTAACAATAAATATAGTCACAATCTGATTAGTATCATTTTTTATTACAACTGAACAATTTTATCTTGAAATGTACAAAACATGATGAAATGAAAATTTTCTTGTTGTTTTTGTTGCATTGTTGTTTAACGTCCCACTCAAGAATATTTCACTCATGATATATATATTAAAAATGATTTCAATCTTAAATTTCTTTGTGAAAAGGGCCACTGATGCTTTATAATAGAAACGGGCTGAATTGACACAACTACCATCAATACATACCCATAGACAGAAGCAACTTTGAGATATTATTAGCATACAAGGTACTGGATTGTGTAGGCAGTCGACTAGGTAAATCTGTATATCCCACATGAGTGACGTCGTTGTACTTGTAAAGTTCTCCTGGTTTTGTCGTTTCTACGTTGCCGCCAGCCTCTGATGCCAGATCTACTATTACTGACCCAGGCTTCATTGCGTCTACCATTTCCTGAACAGAATATTTTTAGCCTTGTTAAAAAGGAGTACATATGGCACAGAAGTTATGAAAGTTCTCATGTTATTGAAACTGAATAATTACACCTACTTTCTCAAAATTTAGCAGAGGTAGAATTCGTTACAGAGTTGGCTGATAAGTTGAAATGTTGGTTAACGTTAAAATTTCAAACGAGGAAACAATTAAGTAAATTTGCCATGGGCTACAGTTCCACTGTGGATAGTTCGTTACCTTGGTGATCAGCTTTGGCGCTGGTCGTCCTGGCACCAAGGCTGTGGTTATGACGACATCACATTCACGGCACTGCTTTGCATACAGAGCTTTCTGTGCATCCCTGAACTCCTGAGACATCTCACTGATGTCCTTTGCATATCCACCTTCGCCTGCTCCCGATTCCTGGAAAATTAATTAAGGTACATTCATCACCTTGACAAAAAAAACCCAAAAAACCAAAAAAATTAAATATGTGATATGGAAACAAATGCTGTCCTAACAGAACAAAATACTCCGTATGGAAATTATTTAGGGAAACCTCTAGACTAGACCGAACAACTATTGTATGGTTAAAGGTCAAGGATTTAAAGTCGAATCTGTTAGTATCAATTATTCATACCATGAAGTTATGTAAGAAATATGAGAGACCTATAACTTTTACTGTAAGAGAAACCTCCTTTCTAAACTTCTTAACCGGATGGACAGGGCGATTCCTATGTAGCCCCAAACTTGCTTGCAAGGGGTATGGTAAGATATATGGAGACAAACCTGGCTTACCTGTTTCCTTGATTAAGCATTCACCTAAAGTACATAGCAGGGCTGGAAATTAAGTCGCCCGTTCGCCAATGCCGAATGGAAATGCTGCTGGCCTAACAAATTTTCCATTGAGTTCGCCCGTATGGCAAATCAAGTTTACTTAGAATCGCTAGGGAAATAAAGTATTTTATCGCAGAGACATGCATTTTTCTCAAGAAATTATCAAGATTTTACATAAAAATGGAGTCTCCTGATTTATGGGGGAGACTGGCAAGTAAGGTAAACTAAAATAGAATTTTGTTTTTAACTTTGAAAAATGTATAAAAATAAATGGGCTCCTTCAACTTGGTGTGGGCTAATTCAATCTTAGAAGTATTATTAGCTCCTATGGCTAATAAGAATTTCTCACCAATTTCCTGGACTGATATAGTCATTTTATTATCTGCTTAATGAGAGGAGGCATACATTGAATCTTGATTAATGACAGCTCAATTAAGCAAAGGAAAGAATTTTCACAATCCTTGAAGAGGTGGCTTCATAAAGGTTTGACTGTATAGATCTTTTATTGAAAAACAGTTTGCTGCATTCTATATCCCCATGGCTGCCATTAGGGATTTGCAAGCTCTACTGCAGACAACATTCAAACCCTAAATCATCATAACTATCAAAAATTTAGTATAAAAGTCATTTTTCGGTCAATTTTGGGAAAATGCCATTGTCTACGCCATTAGGAATTTTGATGCAACTTGGTGTAATTGGAAATGATACATTACATGTCATTTATTGCCCTTCCGGGACAATGCTGTATGGAAGCTCCTTTTTACATACACATATGCTCTGTATTGCTATGCAATGGTGGTAAACAACATCTATTAATAACAATTTAGTAATTGGGAATTAGTTTTGTCAAATTGGAGAAAAACACACATTATTTGCTTTTGGAAAGAGAACCGAATTTCGGCCCCATGCGCACTACAGAAAACTGGCCTGCAAACATACATATAGGACCTACCTCTACATCAACTTGCAAAAATTCGCCACCAAGAGATTCAATTTGTTCTTTTGCTGCTGGTCTCACATCATAAGCCCTGACGATGGCACCCATGGATTTTGCGGTACCAATGGAAGCCAGTCCTGCTACACCGCCTCCGATCACAAATATCTTAGCTGGGGGAACCTTGCCAGCAGCCGTGATCTGGCCTATTAAAATGGAAAAAACAAACGAGTTTTCATTATTCTACGCTATTTTCACATCACTAAGGAAACAGACAAACCAACTTATAAGATCATTTTTGGTCAGTTAATTAGTTTGTTTTAATCAGTACCGGTACTTCGCAAAATCAAATCATAAAATTCTATCAATGTCAATCATCTCTGTATGTTCCCCCCTCATCTATTCTTACCTGTGAAAAATCGTCCAAAATTATTGGCCGCCTCAATCACTGCTTTGTAACCCGCTATGTTAGCCATGGAACTGAGGGCATCAAAGACCTGAGCTCGACTGATACGTGGCACCATGTCCATGGCAAACATATTCAGATTCCTTGCTGCCAGTTCTTTCATCAGCTGTTCATTTTGTTTCGGATACAGGAAGCTTATCAGCGTAGATCCTCCTCGGAAATGAGGTATTTCCTGCTGGGATGGCGCGCGCACCTTGAGTATGATGTCAGACTGGAAGGCGTCTTTTGTTGACACCACTTTGGCACCTGCGGCAGCATAATCGTCATTGACAAATTTGGCCTCAACTCCGGCATTCTCTTCGATGTTGACATTAAATCCTTTCTTTATCAGCGTCTGAACCGTGGCTGGTGCAAGGGCAACTCTCTTCTCTTTCAGAAATGTTTCTTTTGGCACACCAATAGTCAGTTTTGTGTATGGAATTCCCTTAGGAGCATCCTGAAAATGTAGAGTAATGTCAGTATTAATGTTGTTGTTTTATTGTTGTTTAAGGTCCCACTCAAGAATATTTCACTCATATGGAGATGTCACCGTGTGCCGGTGAAGGGTGACAAATTTTGTATATGCTCGGCACTTTATGGCCTTAGAGCAGGGAGGGTTCTTCAACGTGCCAACACCTACTGTGACACGAAACCTCGATTTTTACTGTCTCATCCGAAATGTCAGGATTAATCCTTTCATACTACGGTGGAGCTGGTCTATAACGAAGTCAATGGGGATAGACTTTTGACCTCATCATAGGCATCCTTCGTTTGAAGTATCAGAATTTAATACAAAAATAGTAATTCTTTTCCGGGATTTTATTCCTCTTCGTTATAGCACTAAATTTGCTTTAAGCAGATTTGTTATAGACGGACTCTACTTTATTTAATTACATGACTCATCATTTGGTGATCCTTAACAGTGCAAGTGCACTTTCAATAGTATTAAATCTAAAGTAGAGGGAACATAAAAGTAAATTGCTCCACACAGTAGTTTATGGTATGGCTGACCATGGAAATGGATTATGGGTAATTTTTACATGTAAGTCAACCCGTGAATCACTCTAACTTGGTTAACATTAATAATAGCTGGATAGTGATATCTAAATGAAATAAGGCGATGGAAGAGAAAAATAGAGTGGGGGTAGAGAAAAAAGAGAGTGTTGGTGATGCAGATAGCATGGTGGGTAAGTGGTATTACCACCACGCTGTAGCGGTCTGGGAAATAACACTGAATATAGGCCTAGTATGCAGACTGACATTTTTACCAATTTCAGCTTACCTTCTCTGCCTTTTGGCAAAACGAGCGGGCTGGGTTTTTAAGCCCACGGCTACAACGGAGAGAAAGTTTGTTGGCATTGTTCCCGATATTTACGAGTAATGCAGTTGTCTTCAGTTGGAACAACATGTTGACTGTCTACCACTGAGTGGCGAAACCTAGAAAAAAAAAATAGGGCATGTTAATCAAGATCATGTTGGCTGGTTTTATATTTGTTTAACATCCTAATCAAGAATCTTTCATTTTTATGGAGACATCTACAATGTCAGCCTATTGCGAACAAATTGGTCGATGTTTGGCACATTTTGCCAGTGAGCAGTGACTTCTGTGATACGGGACCTGGGTATTTATTATCTCATCGTGAGGGCAGGGAAAGCTAATTGCAGCAAAGCATGCATTAGGACCAAAGTGTTTGCATAACACTGCAGTCCCATTACAACAAAAAGCAGATATAGGATTACAGTGGAACCTATCTAGAAAGACCATCCCTTCTGCCATGGAAATGAAGTATTTCAATTAGTGTTGAATCTAGAGCAACATAGCATGGCGCTGCCCATGCCCTTTTTCTGAAACACCATGCCCTTTTTTGTCAGTGCCATACCCTTTCCTATACCAAGAATGTGACCTCTAGGACTTATAGACTGCACCAGATTAAAACTATTAAATCTACCTGTTTCTTAAGCAAAAGGTGTTCTATTATCATTCAATGAAAGGTATTTAAATACATAAATGAGTATGTGGAGGATATATAAGCACACGTTAATGTGCAGGTGCCCTCAAAACCAATTTTCACGCATTATAAGTGCCCTTATGAAATTGTGTGCCCTTTTCAATTCCTAGATTCAACACTGTCAATACAGGTGGTCTTTTACATTTTTGACAGGTTTTATTCAAAATATTATCTAAAAGGATGTATATTATAAAAGTGGCCTCAGAAAAAGTGAGAAATCAAAAATAAAGGTTTGAGTTTTGGACTTGATGTGCTTTATTATTATCTGTTTTTGGTTTGTTTCCTCTTGACAAAACGTTTTAACATTCTTTTTGCAGTATGCTGACAGTTGAGATTCCAATCTGAAGTGTAGTAGTCAAAATATCAAGCTAAAATTCACCCAATATAAAGAAACATATGTTTATCATGCAAGGTGGTTATATATCTCGAACAAAACGTAGAAGTTTATGATCTGAAGTATTTTAATTTAATGAATGATGGTAATGAATGCATCAAATATGTCTAGTAATGCAAGGCTTACCACTTTTGTTGGTGTTTTTAAAAACATGTAACGAAACATGTTTCAGGCCCACAGCTTGCATCTAGTAAAACGACAACTTGTCAAACCTCTCAAATAAACAAGAAATAATTAAATGTCACTGGTGACAGTCAATACTTTAATGAGGTTCTAAAGTTGTTGTTTTTTTTATTGACAAAGATCTTTATCAAATTTTGTAGGAAATATATCAATATACATGTATAATTTTTCCAAACTTGACACGTCACCTGTCACCCTGTTATTGATTAACCAACACCTTTTGAGATGTGAAAAAAAATTTGATGCATTACTGAAAATGGGGAAAAGCATGCTGTGCAACAAATGCTCCTTGTTTCAAAATTTGTACTGCCTTTGTTTTATGTATAACTAATTATTCAGATGCACAGTATGTGAAGTCTCCAGTTGTGCCTGTGGAACTTAACAAACTTCAGAATCAGAGACTTCGCTGCGTCGAACGAAATCGTTTATATCAATCAAGAAACAAACACAATTCTGAGCTACATGAATTTTTACCGAAATAAGAGAGCTTTTGCAACCGATATATTAGTGCAATCCAACACCATCAGTTGGTGAGTAATTAAGCCTAATTAAGTACAACCACCTTGAAAGGTCAACCGGCATGGGACGAAGAAATCTCCGAGGACAATCAACTCAGGTGTAATTTTAGTGCATGCGACAAAAATATGGCATGAATGAGCAAGTAAAATTATGCATATTATAGAATTAGATTTTTAGACACTTTTCCGCACTTCGATCGCACTTACAAAAGTTTCTAGAGCCACATCTGAGCAGAAATTCTACGCACTCCTGCTATCAAAACTCTTGTGTTCCACGGCAACAATGTCTACCGCCGTTGAGAGAACGTGCTACGTCCAATCAAATCTCCAAGTGCGGTCACGAGGTTTCTTGGACGAGTTCATTAATATTCCTTGTCGGTAATTAAGGACCGAGTATAGTTAAAATTTTCGAAACAAATTCAAATAGATAACACTCGAATAATTTCAGTCGAACCTTTTGAATAAATATATAGTCTGCAAGGGAAGGTAATTGCTATTTTATCAATATTAAATGAGTGATTGTTATATTATTTGTGAAATCTATCCTAGCCTCCCTTACCAAAAAAATGATGATTATTCAATCAATATCCGGTGCCGGTCTCTCCGAACAAGTGCGAGAAAAATGGCAAGTCCAGTGAGCTCCGTGGGACGTCTTCTGTACAGAGCAGGCAGCAAACTGCAAAATTTTGCTGCACCTCTGTCTGTAAATGCCACACAACAGAGGCACTGTAAGTTATTATAGGGTTAATTTTGCACGTGCCATATGTTTTACCCGATTTTACAGCGCTAGTTATGCACTGACTTTGGAGAGGTCATTCTAAAGATAAAGAAATTCTGAGTTGTAAAGGAATTCTTAATCTCGACTATTGATATGTAAATTGTATACAAACGGATTAACTTTAATTTTTAATATGTGGTTATATTTTCGGTCAAATATAGGTCACGTCGGGTTTTTTTGTAAACATTTTCATGTAAAGATTAAAGTCACATACTGTAATCAATTAGAAGTGACATAAATCGTTTTTTTCGGTTAGAGAACTTAATCCCTTTGACCTGAAGTATCCAAATAGAACTTAATATGATTATTTAAAATTACAAACTATAAAGGAATGGAACACCGACAGATTAACTTCCTTCCTGTCTTATGGAGTTTTATTACAAGGCCTGTTAGACTTCTCATTTGCAGAAACGTGGATACTGTCATTTATGATTTAACACTTTGAAGGTATTAATCCTCTGGTTGATCATCTGCGCAAAGTGAGATATTTCTTTTTGAAAATCGAGGTAGGTCTTAATACCCCATGTCCAAAGTTTGTTGCAGCGATTACTAAGCAAAGGGGATAAGAAATTATATCTTCTACCTATTAATATATTTGATATTGTAATTTATAATGCTAAAGTATCGTATGCACATAGATAAAATTGACAAACACAATATTTTTGCTCTTTCTAATTTTTTCTTCTTGCCAGATGCCCATACTCTATGGTACTTTAATTTTCTAATTTTTATTTTGAAGAAATGAAAAATGGGTACAAATTGTCTGGTACTCATTTTAAATTTCTTAATAAATTTAAAAATTATTAATTAGTAAAGGTTAGTACTAATGACATAAGAAATTTGTGCGAACATTACATGTATAATTTCTATGGCTGTATGTAAATCGTTGTAGATGGAACTGAGAGGAGGATCAAAGTACAGAACCCAGTGGTGGAAATGGACGGAGATGAGATGACCCGCATCATCTGGGAGAAGATTAAGGATACAGTAAGGCGCTATACTCATATGCAGTGTTTTCCCTTTGTTTTATTTCAACAGGCTTTGAAGCCAATCAAACAGACCAAGACCAGGTTTCTAGGGCAAATTGAACAGGCCAAGAAGGCAGGTCTGGGGTTTTCTTCCCCAAGGAAATTTTAACACTCAGATTTGAACTGAAAAAAGAAAATCGTTTGAAACGGTCAATTTGGCCACCAGCCGGTTCATTGGGAAACCACTGCTTATGCATACAATGATTTAGTCAATATATTTGTTGTTTTTATTGTTGTTGTTAAAGGTCCAACTTGAAAAATTTTCACTCGCACTCATATTTAGGCATCACAGAAAGCTCTTGGAGGACCTCAAATTTTGGCCTATGCTCAGTATTTTTGGACCATGGAGAATTGAGGGGTCTTTGATGTGCCAATATCAACAAATGACCTTCTTTTTTTACTTAGTCTTTTATTAACATAAAGTAGGCCTACTTTCAAAAATTAGAAACCAGTTTTAGTTAACCATTTGTGGAACTATAAAATATGTGTCAATTCCTACTGTTTCATCTTTTTTATAATAAAAAGTTAAGGTTAAGGGGGGGGGGTCGTTTGCGAAGGTTCAGTCTTCTCTGCCCCTATAGTTTGGTAGTACCATCATGCTATTTAAATTAACCACCACGCTATCTGCATTACCCACCACCCTATTTCATTTACATATCTATTATTGACCTAGTTAGAGTGATTTACAGGTTAATTTACATACATATATTACTTATAATGCATCTTAATGGGTAACTATGCTATAAACTACTGTGTGGGCCAATTTATATGTATGTCCACCCCTCTTTAGGTTTAACATGCCCTCAAGTACCTCCACGCTATCTAAAAATCCCCGGGGATAATACTGTAGACATCAAAAGATCTCAAATTCATTTAAATTGTTGTTTTTTTTTCTGTGGACATGTGCTGCTGCATATTCATGAGCTAGATAATCTTTAGAATACCATATGTTACTGTGAACCAGCAACTGCTGTGATATTTTTTAAGTACGTGCTTACACATAAAATGTACAATGCATTCTATAAGTGGCAAGATGGGGCCTTGTAAAGGGATATATCATTAATATTGCGCTAGAGGTAGAAGGACAATTTCCTCCTAACAGCTCTTCATTCTTTTCAGTTTTATACTTGATGTATGAAATACCGGTCATAAAGACCCCCCCCTCCCCCCATCTCCCCNNTTTGGTTATAGTTTTGCATGTTACATGTAACAAAAAAAAAAGAGAGCGAAAAAACAACACTGTTCTAATGCCATAGTTGTTATATAACCATATTCTAATACTATGCTGCTAGTTTGATAGATTTTTTTTTTTTGCTTTTTGAGTCCAAAGGGGAAACCCAAATGAGGTTTGACCTTAGTAGATGAAGGGGAGTTGATGTGAGTGAATTTTATCTTTTATTATGGGACCACGGAGGTATTTAATATCTCAGAAAGACACCGTTTAGAAGAGCACTCTTCCGACCAGCCATTACAGTACCAAAATCCTCACAGAAATATATACATGCAATATAAAGCTAATCACTTAGTTAGTACTGAGACTAAGACTCCAGGGGATCAAGTTTTAACTAGACTTGGCTGGTTTTTTTTTCTACCTGTACCTTCAAATGAGACAGTACCTGTAAAATCAACGTCTTGTCTCTTGGTTATTGAAAGATCTATACCACACTGCTCCTGACCCTCTTTGCCGAGCATATGCTAACATTTTAGCCATTCACCTGCATTTGGAAGCATCTCTATATTACACACAAATGGGAAGGTGAATAATAATATTACATTTCATGTATTACAACTTTTCGTTTTCCCCCAATGCTTTAACTCTGTCAGGTGTATCTTGAACTGATAATGTGCAGGTATAAACATGATCAACAGATAAAGATAAAGTTACAAGTATGTTTTATTCTATATCTCACTGATAACAGCTGGTATTCATAAGTACATTGTATTTATAGTTTACATTCATACATAATAACAAATATTGATAAGGTCTCAGGTTTGCAGTGAGCCAAATGCTATAAATGCATATATATCATTCAGTCAAAGTCAGATATGAAGGAGCCTTCTTACTTCTTAGATCACCTGAGTTCCTGAGTGAAAGGAACAATTCTCTTACAGATAATGAAACAGCATACATAGACTGCCATAGTTTCATAATTTCTTCTCTTCATTTTTCCCCCACATGATCTTTTGAATTTACTTTACCACTTAAGGGTTTATATATCACTTGATGTATAGACTCTTGAAAACTGACACATATAAAGTCGAGGCATTTCCTACTAAAGTAACATTCCTGGTACATGTAGATGGAATGATTCAGCCGGAAATTTACCACACGAGGAAGAAGATGGCAACATACATAGTTCTATCTTCTTTTTTTCTCACCAAAAATTTAGAGGGGGTGAGCATACATAGTCAAAGCTTTGTCCGTCTGCCCATCTGTGCGTCCGTTTGTTCGTCCGCAGCAATGTATCCTATCTTTTATGAATTTTGGTCATACCGTACTTACAAATTATAATCCCAAGACCCAGGCTTGTGGCCCACTTTGTTTGTTAGTCAAAGGTTAAAGGCCGGGCTCCCCAATAAATAGTGGACCTAACTGAAAAATGGCAGACTGCTTTCAGATTCAATCTACTTAACAGTGCCTCACTTGCTCCATTATATTTTTAAATTACAGAGAAAATAATGAAGAGATCTCATCAAAATTTTGCTTACTTAATCACCTACATGTATTTTACTGAAATACTTAAATTTGTGAAAATTCGTGCTTCAGATTATCAGCTATTCAAGAAAAATAATCAAATTATTTTAAACTGATGAATTCGGAGGAGTCCATTTTCAAATTAGCAAGGGTGATATGACATTGCTAACGGTTAGTAAACAGATGGTACAATAATACTCTAGAGCTGT
>JACSZP010050073.1:0-18758 GCA_016161895.1 Pinna nobilis | reverse complement strand
CAATAGGTCTTTTCACTTTTTGTGAAAAGCCCTAATTAGGTTTAGACATTGTGATTATATCAAATCCATGCCGATTAGTTTGCTTTAATCAAGTATACCTACTATTAAGATTTAAAGATTGTATAAATCAAAGGATAAAATATTGCCTCCATATCCGCACGAGTATACCCTATTAGTCTTCGTATCAAAGTATTCAAGGTATATAAAGAATTGAAACTATAACGAACACTTATGTCATGTCTAACTCTCTGACTTCGTTATATAGGTAGCTAATTTGTATATCAGTGGACTCTTCCTTTTCGAATGTTTAAAAGATCTCCATCTTTTTGTACGTTATGACATCCTTAAATCTACGTTATGTCAAGGAAAATTAAAAGCTTACAATGAACAGCGGAACCTCGCCTATGGATCACCTCACTTAGGACACCACCTCACTAATCAGACAAATTTTAGCCGGTCATTTGGCTGGTCTTATTAGCGACGTTCCACTATAGCTCAAAATATTAGAGGACAATTCCTAATTAATGGGAAAATTGACTTCCAAACCTTCTTAACAATTTGAGTGATTTCCAAGCTTTTACCGGAATACACGAGAATGTCCTATTGTAATTAGATCATGACACGCGCACGGAAGTTACAAAAATATTTCAAGGAGAACTAGATTTGCGTGTGTTCGAATTTCTGTACATTTCAAGTACATGCCCCATTCATTAAAACGTCATTACATATAAAAGATAAGTATCTCTGATACGAAAAGGTTATTTAACTTAAAAACTTTCTACTTTTTATTTTCTCTAAACAAAATCCTGAACTCTGGTACATGAACACGGATACACCCAATACCAAGTATTCATTGAGACATTTTTAGAGAAAAAAGATTTTAAAAAGGGGGTTTATCATAAATAACTGGTTTGTTACTTGTGAAAAGTTGCAGCTACCATTCGTTTTCTGTAGGTATAAAGTGAAAGAGAAATACTTGGCGTTGTTTTCCAAATGTTACATTTATATTCCTTGACATCTAGTCACAAGTAATCATTGTTATTCGCTTGGCGTTTTCGTTTTTAGGCTTATGCTGTAGAAGTTGACAGGATATTTATAGTAACTATGTTTATTTGTACGATTCGCCGTCTGCCCTAGTCGTTGTAAATCTGTCATGGCGGGAAGGATTTACACTAAACAGACTCCTATCTCTAAATCGTGCCGTCAGAACAGGAATTTGAAATGTACATTCTTATACTTGACTGAAATGTGTGTTTCTTCAACTTGTAAAATCTAGGCATGTGCATTTGTTAAAGTAAACAAAACAGCGACTCGCGGAAGCATCTTGCGGGAAGCAGTTTTTTGTCTCAAAAAACCAGTTCATTATATGAAGATTTAATCCATCTACCGAATTTTACTTTTTTTAAAGAATATTTTAAGTACATGTACTTTAAATTTCAAGACGTCGTTGTTGTTGTGCATTTTCCGCATTATTGCACTCGGTCAAATCATGATGCAATCCCGCTGATGAAATCTTCGAACGTTTTTATCTATGCATAAGATTTTGATCTATGCCTAGGATTTTGTCCTGTGTTGTGAGAGGTATTGAGTATGCAAAGCGAATTCTCAGAACTTACTGTCTTATGCAAAGGATATCTAAATTAATTGCTCTACTCCTGGGACTCGAACCCTGAACCTCTGGTCTAAAAGCGAGAGCTCAACAGTGGGGTCATTGCTTGTCCTCTTTCAACGCACATAAGCGCGGTACTATACTAAATCAAATCAACTAGTCATACTAGATATATAACCCAGGTACATGTACATGCTAAAATGTTACGTGAATGATTCTCATGACAAATTATTTTCTTTTGAAACACTTTACTACTTGGGTTACCGATGAAATGACTAAAGACCACTTTATTAAGAAACAACCTCAGATTCAATACCCCTTCTTGTCTACTCCTTTAGTTCAAAATATTTTTTTACAAGCATATTTCTACAAAGGGGAACGTGGCTCAAAAATAAGCTAGAGGCCACCTCACAAAAGGGACTACCTCAAAATCAAGACCAGTTGCCTGATTACTACACATTCACACAGGGTAGTTCAACTTAATGAACTTTTCTGAGACCATCATGTGATTATTAGGTAATTGCCTAAATTATATTGAGCAGTGATGTTTACGACTTAAATAACTTCCAAAATGATATCAAATTTGTCAGGAATTATAGCAATGATTATAGATATAGATAAGAAACGTCAAACTTGTCAAGAATTATGATATAGTATAATGAATTTGTATATGGCCGTTATTGAAAGATAGTCTCTTGAATAAAGTAATTTGCAGGATAGGTATATCACTTTGCCTTCAAACTGCCCTCATTAATAATAAAAGTATATACGAGCATTTCTAAATCTATGGAAAGAAATTCTGCTCAAAGTCATACTGAACTCTAAAAGTCAGATAACTTATACTTATGTGTTAAATTACATTGATATGTTTTGACAGTTTTAATTTTATCCCGAATCATGAAATAACTTGAGTTAAATAGCCAGTCGTGTCAGTTCAGCTCACCAAATATTTCTAATACCAACCGATATATAAGGGGTGCATGGCAGCTGAAAGCTTGTCGTGTGTCACTGAACTAATATGGGGTGTCAAGTTTATGATGGCGTCCCTGAAGCACTCTTAACATTTAGAAAAACAATAACCTTAACTCGAGAACTAAGGTATGCATTTTTTGTATTGGCATCGTTCAAAGTTTATATAAGGAGAGACATTCCTATATCTCGGCTAGATTCTTATCTCTACCTGAATAGCTTCTCGTCTCGCTTTGTAGATCGTCCCTTTTGGAGCCCCTGCCAAAACCATTTATCGTACATGTCAGTTTATATATTAGCCGGCTGACAGTAGTGTTGTCAGAACAGTAAATAACCCTCGTTGACGCGAGTCAGCGGGTTCGCAGTACCAGGTAGCATCTGATAATTGATTTTGCCTGTGTGTTTATATATATATAACTATTTCTGTCGTGTCTTATTTCATTTATCGAAGAAGTGTAAATGCACAATTCCTCACGTGTCATAAAACAAATGTTGGGATAGTGTAGTCAGTGAGAGAGCACAACATCGGATTACACCAGTATAAAGTACTTAAATTACCGACTCTGATTATATATCAATTAAAGTGTAAGGTATAAATCCGGATATCAAATGTCTTCAAATTTGTGTTCGTGTTTTGTATTTAAATTTCACGTATGTCATTCAACGAATTAAAAAAAAAACTTAAAGTACATGTTCAAAGTTTCAGCGGGGGGATTGTCGATATAAAAGTATATTTGAAAGAGTAATTGAAAGAGAAAATACAGAGAGACATGCATAGACGAAAATTCATAGATATAAAGGATAGCGAAATTATATATATTATTAGAATTTGGAGGCCCGGTTGAAAAAGTTTAGATATCTGTGGCAATTTTAAGCAAAGAACACTCACGATAAAAATCACTCGTAATTCGTATGTGCTTTTAATTTCAATTTGAAAAATTATAAGCACTATTTAAACAAATTCAGCTATGATCTATTTAGAATTATCGACTAAATTTAAACAAATGGTATATACATAATCAACGGCAATTTTGTTCATTACTGTACAAAATATGTTATGTGTAGTAATCACTCACTAACGATTCAGATTAATTTTATTCGTAAAAAGGAAATAGTTGAAGATATTAAGGGAACATTCAAAACGCAAAACATCGAAAATCAGACAAAAGGAGACAATAGCACAAATATTAATCCACACAACAAGATGTATAAAACCAATAATAGAGTAACACCTACCCAATAAAAACCAGGGGTGAGACCAGGTGTTCCAAAATGGTAAGAATCTCCTGCCCCGCGCGCGGCACCTGTCGTGTCTCCAAGTTTCTGGGAATTAGTCTTAAACCGTGAGATAAGGACCAATAACAAAGCTAATTACAAATGAAAACGTTTCCTTGTTTTAATGGCATCAATTAAAGATACCAAGTATATTCCCTGCTCTCGACAAATGATTCAATGTAAGGAATGATCGATACCTGCATAGAAAGTTGAAGATACCCAGGGGACTTTCAAAATCAAAAATCGACCGACGGACAACACCATGACCAAAACAAAAAGAGACAATATTACACAAACAGCAATCCACACATCAAAACATTAAATTTAAACCAGAGTAACACAAACCCCACTAAAATGGGGTAACTTCAGGTGCTCCGGTAGGTTGAACAACCTTCTTCACTCGTGGTACCCGTTTTTTAAAACTGCGATTTACGGACGGTAGGTTAAAGATCAAATGAAACTATATATGTGTCACATTTATTTATGTATGTTTATATATCATTTCTCTGACATCATTATATTTGCCTTTTTTCATTACAGTACAAGTTCAAAAGACGAGCAAGTGAACGAGATCCTAAGGACACTACGGACAGTTCAGCATAGCATTCAAGAAAAGAAAAGGAAGCAGGAAAAACGGATTGATACATTCATATCTGAAAAATTACCATGGCTTCCGAAATCAAACACGGTTCCAAACGTATTGCTACAAGGACGGCGACGTAATGACGTAGTTATACAAGGGAGTGACGAGGATAAGCCAAGCCTCGTTTTTATCCACCATCCACGAACTGCAGGAAAGCACGTGATAAGCTGCTTAAACAATATATCATACAGTTTAAATCTTGCAATGTCGCCCATGATGAACAGCAAAAACCGTATTTTATGGGACAATGGCAATTCTTACATTACTACTTATCAAAATAGAATCCAGGTTCACCGGGGTCAATTTTCCTTTGGGATGTGTGAGAAGTTGAATAAAAGCTGCTCGTACTTCACCATGTTCCGTGATCCGTTTGACTCTTTGGTGTCTCACTACCAGCACTGTCAATCAAATACCGGAAGTGACATATGCCCACCAGTAGATATGACGTCAAAATCTTTACGACGGTGGATTTTTGAACACGCGGGACTTTTGCAAAGCCAGTTCTTGTTCTTACCATCCTTGTGTATAGAAGACAGCAATTCTCAACATTCAAACCTAACAACAAAATTTTATCGTGATATTCCTTGGAAACGGGTCCCGTGCTTGCACAAGCATCATTTGTTTTACAGAAATTTAAATTCTACGGAAAAATACTATCTCACAGACTACATTATCAGAAACTTGCGGAACTGGTTTGCTGTGATAGGGATGACAGATAATATACAAGATTCATTCAGAACTTTTGAAAATGTTTTCAAATATCCATTCACAAAATGTGATTCATTGAGCCTCGTTGTGGCTAAAGAAGAGAACGCTATTGCGTCTAATCGCGCTTACAGTGACAATGAACGTAATAGGATTTTATATGAGGAGACAGACGATGAGGATGACGAGCTACAGTCTCTAAAAGATGATGCTTCTATGCAGGAAGCTTTAAAACTGGATTATCAAATTTATAATGAAGCAAAACGAATATTTAATATGCAACAACAAGTCCTTTTTAACAGAATAAACGCTTAATTTATAATTTGTCGATAGAAGATACGTTGTTATTACTGATCTGCATGTATGTCTTTTTATGTGTTGTTAGAATTGTTATTTCAGTTTGTTACTCAAAGTATAGATATTTGTAAAGCACATCTGAATCATGTTTTACTTTGAGACAGGAAGACGAATTCAACTCTGTATTGTTATTAAGATCATGCACTAATATTAACTTCCTTTTGTTGTTGGCCACTCTGAAAAAGAGGGCACTTATTTAGGTCGGTTGGTTGAGCGTTTGTTTAATGTCTCACTCAAAAATTGCTCACATACGTTGAGACACGGTTTTATTCTAATCCAACAACCCATTCAAGAATCTCTCACTTATGTGGGGACGTCACCGTATGCCGGCGAAGTGCAACATATGTAGCGTATGCTCGGCACTTATGGCCAAAGGTACTGCAATATGCCGACAACTACTGTGACACGGAGCCTCTGTTTCTTATTGTCTCATCCGGAGAATAGGGAATGTCAATCGGAACACACCATGGATTCGAACCAACGACCAGAAGACGAACACGCTAACCACTGAGCCACGGTGACCCCACTTATATATGATCACTAGGTTCTACTTATCAAAACAAAAAATGACACAACCCGACGATCATAAACATTTGTGGTAGTCAGTTTGATTTTCTTGATATGTTGGTGCCCATGTACGTAACTTCTAACATGCACAGAATCAACGTCAAAAGTTTTCGTAATTCTTGTTTGTTCTCAATGTGGGAAACAAGAGAAAAACGGGATTTAGGTTTGCATATCCCTGTCTAATGATCAAAAAGCTACCTAGTAATTAAATTTGGTAAAAAAAAATTCATATGTTAAAAAAGGAACGTCGGACATACCAAGGGGGCATTCAAGTTTTAAAAATCGAACGACAGACAACACCATGGCCAAGACAAAAGGAGACACTACAATATAAGCAGTAAACGAAACAATAATACATAAAACTAAAAATAGAGTCATGTCAGCCCCATTGAAAATCGGGAAGAGTTCAGGTGCTCTGCAGGGGGAAGCAACTCCTGCTCAACGCGTGGCAGCCGTCACATATTTCCTGGAATATTTGGCAAGGTAGCGAGTTTTACATCCAAATAGTCATATGTATTTCATATATCATTTTACTTTGTTAGTGTACACAAGAAAAAAAGAACTGTATTGTCTTCAAACTTCTTATATACATTAAAATGGTTATTAGTGACGAGACTTAAATCGGTGGTATACGGTTTGACCCTTTGGCCAAGAATTTCATCAGATAGGGCATACAACCGTCTAACTATATCCTCGCTGTATTCTTGGGTTAAAAGTAGAGGTAATGTACTCTCGCTATCTCGGTGCTCGTGATTCATTCCAAAGCCTTTTATAAATCCCAATATTTTTAGAAACTTTATTTTTGTGAGACGATCCTTTTGTAAATTTTCTTTTAACGTTTAAAATATATATATTTTGTATTGTTTATTTGAGTTTTTGGCGAGGAAATTACGAATGGAATTCATTTTGGCGAGGATGTAACGTGAAATTCTTGTTCTACACACTAGAATAAAACGCAAATGCAACTTAACCCAAATCAAAACTTCAGTTGTCATTATCAAACATACAACTTCAAAATCAAAATTAAGTAATTTTAGAGTCCTGTAAAACACCGATTCAAGTGGTGGTTTATGTCACCTATCCCTTTGTAATGTTACTATATTGGCAATTTTTTTCTTAAGATTTCGTTTGATTCAAGCATAAATATATGCTCAACTTACAGACCATTGAACTGCGACCTTTGCAAACGCCACCTGGTGAACAAATCGCTAATATGTAAATATGTTGTCCAACATTGATATTTTACACATTATTGAAACATTTACTACAAATTTAATCCATTAACATGCACTAACGTAATCCGAAACAACGATAAAACAATCAAAAAGAAATAAAAGTATATATACCGGTCAGAATAAAAAAAAGAAAAACAAATCTTATAACGATCAAAATTAATGATGTTTATTTCTCGAATAAGTTACAATTTCACTACCTGATGAAATCAATTATTTTTCCTATAAAACGGCGATTCTTGAATTTGTCGGATAATGTTTGATTCAATTTTATTCTTGTTTGAAATAGTTATTGTTCCCCTGCATAACAATTGCTGCACGCAAGTGCATCTATGACCACGCAGTGGGGTTATCATCTCATTTGATCCCTCGGCAACCAATCGCAATATCGTGTTTGTTTTTAACGCCAAAGATTCCCTTGGCAACCAATTGGTCGAAGAAATTCAAGTCAAACTTCATCTAACATGTAAGTCTTGTTTAACATCCTAATTCTAACGCGTTTTCATTTAGAAAAACGTGAACTTGAACTAAATGACACATTCAAACATAGTACAGTCAGTACATATTGGTCTATATTACAGTGCTGTGAGCTGTATAATTGGTAAAGATGTTTTTCTTGAAGTCTATATGTTAACAAGCTGATAGAAAGGAGGATGACGCTACCAAGGGAGCCTTCAAAAATCAGTTATCGAACAATAGAAAACATGTCCAAAGTAAAAGGAGACAATACGTCATATAATGTATATTAATTCGCATGACAATTTAACACATAAAACTAAAGATGGGGTAACACGGATCCCAGTAAAACGGTACGGTATAAAATAAGTCATTCCCTATTCACAAATCACATTTACATACTGTCAACGGACACTGGCTCCAGATTATACAAAGATAGGGCACTTATATTATTTCGTGACATTACTTCAATTTTTTTGTAGAACAGAAAACATTGTATTGAAAATATACTGTACTTAAATAACTTACATGATAATTGTTTAAATCATTTACATATTTTCTCTTTTATTGACGTAAAATAAAATGCGACTATCAGAAAGTAAGACCTTTATAGAGTAGCAATTACATATCTGGTTAGCCCAACAATCCTTGTCTCGTAAATGATCAAATATTAGTGCAAATAGGTCAACCGGAAGTCGGTAATTTATAAATAATTTTTATTTCGAGACAATGCTGAAATAACATCGAAAGGGACGTGCTCGTTCTGGTACCATGAGGTACAAACTACGTAATATCGTGTTTGTTTTTAATACCAAAGATTTTTATCATTGTCGCCTTGAAATGGAAAACCAAGCACGACCAATTAGGAGTCAGGATGACGTTAATCATCTTATTAACTTCCGGTGCACAGATTTCAACGCCTGATTATAAAACGTTCAAACGGAAGTGTGCTGGTTCTTTTCATAAAACTAATCCCGAGGTTGAGTTTTTGTTAAGGCGCATCTGCAGCCAGCGTTCTTATATCAAAATCTTCAATTAATCCATTTACTTTGTTTAATTTGTGTTAAGAGTGTTCGTCACGTGGCCTAAACATTGTGATGAAATGTCCTGTAGGTAAAATTGTTTACGAAACCTTTATTAAACTGTCTAATAAATTGTGGGTACAGGAACTAAAAATATTTGTAGACTAAGCTTAGAAATCTGACTAGGAAAAAATAAGGAATTAAGAATAACACGAAAAGCGGAAGACGTAAACATGTATTTATGTCTATAGAAGTATTGTTCTATGTCTATAGTTTTGAAAATAGAGTACCCTTTTTTACTTTACGCCACACGTACATAATTGTAGTCATATATAGCTGTGGCAAGTTTTATCTATGGATGGGAGAACCCTAGTTACAAATTTAACCGGGAAGAGACCAACGAATTTAAATGTACTGGACAAGAGACTGTCGGCCTTTCAAAGGTAAACCTGGGACTTTCTCTCATTAAAAGTGAGGTTCCAGCCATATTTGAACCCGCGCTGACATGAAATAAGAGACTGAATGGTTCAAAATGTAATATCGTAGCCAGGCGGTCAAAGAAGTCTCAATAGTGCCATTTAATCCCATGTTACTAGTATTGTCTTTTGTCTTTCGGTGTCCTCTTCGATTGAATTTACTATCGTTACTGAAGTTTTCTGGCATTTCATCGGGAGGATTTTTTTTTCATCATCTAGTATGATAGATATCTAACATTATTACAGTCAATGCGCGGATCTAGAGGGGCTTCACACACCCCTTCCTGGAATTTGCCAAATATATATACCAATATAGGTCAATTATGCTTAGATTCTCATTTACAAAGGGTTAGATTTTTCTTTTTTACAAGTTGGATCCCCCCTTCCTGGAAAATGTCGACTCCTCTGAAAAAATTCGCCTGGATTCGCGCATGCAGTCTGTTCTAAGAGACTCTCCAAGGGAATAAACATTGTTGTCACGTATGAAAGGTGTTTGCTTCATTCAGGTTAATTTCTTGGAAAAAAAACGTTGTAAAGCATACATTTAGAACATATAATGAAGGTAAACCTTTAATTCAATGGGTAGCTAAGACAGGATACAACGGATGTTGAAAATCAAGAACGTATTTCTCAGCAATAACAACTCACTAGTCCAATCTGATTCGTCACTTATGCGATGTAAAAGGCTATTGAAGATGCCAAGCTGACATTCAAAATCACTGATCGGTGAGACAACACCATCACCACTCAATGACCATAAGTGCCGAAAATGCCCAATATTTGCATCGGTGACGTCTCCATATAAGTTGAAGATCTTTTGTTGGACATTGAACGTCAATACAACAAGTACAATATATAAGTACCACACGAAAAAACAGTTGTTATTATAACTCTCGTGATTTAGGACAACACTGCAACTCATATAACATTTTACATCATGGCAAGCTTGATGGGAGATACGTTTGCAAAAAAAAAATACGCCTTCCCCTAATTTTTCTTGTAAAACTTCTCATTTTTTGTTGGTTCACTGAAAGGTCGTAATGCTATTTAAGTTTAGTTTAGTTTCTGCTTTAATAAACTGGAGTCAAAAATAAGTATAGATTTTAAGAATACACGTAATGGGTATATTTCCTGGAATATACGTGTCTCTAAAACTTGCCGTTGAAAAGTGAAGTATGATTTTGAGATCTATTAGCTTTTTGCATAGAAGATGAATGGTTTTGAATATAGGCATCCGTTTAAACGAGACTGCATAAAAATATGGTAAACAAATTGTACATTCTACGTAAAAATGGAGCTGATATAATTAACTCAGTAAATGTTATTGTTTACTTCTTTGGAGAATACAGCCACATGAATCAGACTGAATTTTTATAACTACTTCCGGTGTTTTGAGTTCAGCACCTGGGCACAAAACATATGAACGCCGTAGTTCGCCAGGCCTGTGTTTTTTTGTTTTTTTTTTTTAATTTTGACGGCTGGACTTTCAAGTTTTGATTGGAATTGTTTTATTTCTTTTATCTAACGTCCCACTCAAGCATGTCACTTACATTGACATCATCACATGCACGCTGATTATAATTTGAACTTCAATATAAAAATAACTTATTCCAAGGTATTAATCGCCATAAGAATTGGGAGAACGTATATACAAATTTGATGATTATTAAACAAACACGGACCTCTGAAAATCAAGAGATGGGATCAGGTGCCATGGAGGAGTAAGCTCCCCTTGCTGAAGTCATCCCCGCCGGCCGGGAGTCAAATGTCAATTTCAGAACAAATGATTACTATTCAAGAGGTTATTCAACATTCCAGTCAGTGCACAGTCGCATGGAATCTGTAGTGACTAGATTTGATTGACTTACTGTATACCTATGGCTTGTATGGGAATCAGTTTGCATGAAACAGCCATGGGATGTGCAAACTCATCTAAACAATATATAAAGGTCATTCATCCTAATCTGATATTCATTTACAAATTAAATTAGGATTAGTCTGACAACTTTCCAGTTGATGAAAAAATACTCTGAATAAGCTAGCTTTGTGAATCATTCTTATTGATTAGTGTGAAATGTCAAACTAAAATAAGCCGGGGAAATGGTATGTAGATACAGGGGAGGCAACTCTTGTAAAATTTTAATACGACTTGCAGGCTGAACACGAGTACTATATCTTTTTACTAATTACACTCGCAATACCATGCGCGGATCTAGAGGGGGTCGACACAAGTTGACACACACCCCCTGGAAAGTTTGGAATTTAGAAATTTAAAAGTGACTTCGAAAAAATGAGAACACGTTAACATTAGGAAAAAGAAGATTTTAAAATGTATTTAAATTTGAAACATGATTTTGAAGAATTTTATCTTTTGAAAGGACAGTTGGCGTATATGTATAATTACCTAATGTGGAACTTAGGTCAAGTTCGTTGAGAATATAGTTGTAATAATGCGCCTCACAAGCAAAGACAATGGCGTTACTAGCTTTATCAGCTGGGACCAAAACGTATTCCTTGGGCAACATGTCTTATTCATGCATCACTTCTGGTTAACTCAAAACAGAAGGATAGATAGTACGCATTTTATTTTTGTATGCGTTTTATACGTGATTTTAATATCCCTCTTATGCTCTCAATCCATTCTGATAAGGTATCAAGTTCTTCATTTTCATACATGTAAAGTCTGTATTCTAGTAAATTGTCTAATGTCAGGCATTTGAGCATGTATTGTTGTTAAGGTATTGTTGTGTTGCTGGGTTTAAACTCATCGCCATCCTCTGATTCAGATGAGCTTGAGCTGGAGGATGAGCTTGAACAATTTGAGCTACTTGAGCTACTACGACTTGTAGACTCTGAAAGTTTTCGTTTACGGCGAGTAGTGCTTCGTTTTTCCGAACGACCCCTATTTACTACACCTGAACCTGAGCACCACTGTCGCCGGGTGTCGTCTTCAGTAACATCTACAATTGAGACACTATCCTGTGCTGGGGAACCCTCCGGCTCCGCTACCTCTTTGCTCCCTCCCGCCTCAGCGGTTGAGCTATCTCTATCCTCCGTATCACTGGCTGCATTATTGTTACTTGGCGTCCTATGACCCGGTAATGGATATCTCAGCTGGGCACTCGCCATTACAAATTAACTTGTGTTTTACCTGTGCGAGCTGAATTGAAAGTCGGTTAGTTTTACAAGTGAGTGATTATATATGGTAATTTGGAGCGTGCACATAATGGATCGTACCTGGGTTTGATCCATGTAGAGGGGTGTTCTTTATTAGCTTTTAAGAGCTGTATATTTTTATTAACTGAAGGTCAATGCATTAGTATATCTCACTTCAATCTTATCATATAATCAATATTTTATTTCGGCGCTTCGCGCCCTCATAAAATCTGAAATTTCATAGAGTGTCAGCTGACCTTCCGGATCACCACACTGTGGTTTTCTGAATATAGTTTATGATCAATAGCTCATGTTCAATAGCTTATGTTCAATTATTTTTCCTCAGATATTTCGTGTGTTAGTTTTCGTTTATCAAGGGTGGGTATATAATAGATTTATCATTTTAACACTAACTTGATCCAAAGAGATAGATCACGTCTTGTTGACAGGGGCGGATCAATAGATCAAACTCGACGCTTCGCGTCTGATAATCAGCCCCTGTCAACTCGACGTGATCCGACGCTAATGATCAATTTAGTGCTATGATAATATATATTTATTTGGATTAATAAAACTGGTCATGTTCATGTTCAAGTGCTCATATAATGTGATCTTGAGTGATAGTTCGAATTAATCTGGAATAAATAACTTTTACAAAATAAAACCAGAATCGTGAGTATGTCTTTGACCTGATTTGATATCGTATTCTATTTTTGGTGCACGTATCATAATAGAATGTATCAATGCAAACGTGTTGAAAGGTACAGTTTAGGTATAAAATGCAACTAATTTTAACATTAGTTTCTAAGTGAACTATTTTGAAGGGAAACAATCCTTCAAATGTACAGTCGAGCATTAATAATCCGGACGCCAATACCAGATACATCTCCTTCTAGACGAAAGTTCTAGGGAGCAACATTTTGAAATTGCATTGGCAGTTATAAAAGTTACTTTTGAGTAACCCGGACGTTTCACTCATCCGGACAATTTGCTTGGACACGAAATTGTCCGGATTAGTGAGGCTCCACTGTACTTATGATGCTCTCTTTGTGACAGAGCCGTTGTGACTCGGTGGTCAGTATTCTTCTGATCGTGAGGGCATGAGTTCGAGTCTACTCGAATTAAGCTGCTGTCTTTTACTGTCCTTCTGATGAGACATCGAAAACCTTATTTTCGTATCACAGTAGATGTCGACACATTAATAAACCCTACTATTTAATGGCTGTAAGCGGCAATATAAATCAGATTTGTATTATTGTATTTACATTTATCTCAACACAAAACAGTACATGCATATACAGAGCTTCGACTATATAAATGCCACAGAAAATAATAGGAATGCTAATGTACAAATTATAAAAGGGCAGATACTGCCATTTGTCCGTGGCAACTGCTCCAACTTCTGAGTTTTTGGAGGTCTGTGTATGTCCGATATTCATCTTATTTATACATTGTCCTTGATTCTTCTAGCGACCAATAGCTTGCTATCTTGGTGTGATTTTTATTCTTGTTCAACATCGTTCTACGTGCAGGTATGATAATTGACATTATGAGGTCGATCACTGTTCATTGCCTTTACCTTTTTATACAAGAAAATAATACTCTTGCGCACAATTTTCAAAATCCCACTAACAGAGTCTGAAATTCAAAAAACAGACAGCAGGTAATCATTCTAAAATTGGCCACAAAAAATGTTGAAAGAGAGTTTGCTCGAATGTCATGCAAATGAGTTTTTGTCATGGCCAGAGGTTTTCTTGTACAAATTGCTCAAAGTTACCTGGTTCAAGGACGTGACATATATCTTGTTATGCCACTTAGTTGTCTTATCTTTCTTATCTCTCTGCCCAGGTATTTAGCAGAGAATCGACTGACTCGTCAACAGAACACAACGCTAGAGATCATGGGATTCCTTCATCACATTTTCGTTCTTGTAGTTTCGCTCTCAATTTCTGCAGGTAAAGTTTGATCAATTTAAAATGTACTATTATTTTCTCTTGTGTCTCAATATCACACTCATCATAAAAGTGTAAAAAGTATAGAATTATATTTTTTGTTATGTTTTGATATTTTTTTAACACAATGCTCAATAAGTTTTCAATAATGTGGCGGCGTCCAGTTTCAGTGATGGATTAGAATTTCGGCTGTAAATGTGGTAAAGACCACCGGTCTGAAGCAAGTTGATTGATTGGTTGTTAATCGTATCATTTATGAATATTTTCATTTATATGTAGACGTCATCAATGCCGTTGAAGCGCGTCAATTATAGCCTATGCTCGGAAAGTGTGGTCATTGAGCAGAAAGAGTTCTTTTACGTGCCGACACACACTGTGACATTGGCTTTTACTGTCTCATCCGAGGAAAAAAACAGCCAACTGCTACGCAGATTCTTTAAATATGACCCTAAGATCAGAAGATAAGCACGCTAACTGCTGTGTCACGGCGGTCATGTCTTTAGCAAACTATCTTGAAATCGATAAAAAGAGAGGGACGAACCAGAGGTAAAGATTAATGCTGCAAAGCGTAATGCTCCAATAACGTAACCTCTGTGGTCCTGAAATTAAATTCAGACAGGGGCCTCCATGGCCGAGTGATTAGCGTGTTCGACTTCGAATCGAAGGGTCTGGGGTTCGATTCCCGCAGCGCCACTCCGCGATTGGCCGTCCCTGTTTTCGGATGAGACGGTAAAAACCGAGGTCCCGTGTCACAGTAGGTGTTGGCGCGTTAAAGAACCCTCCCTGCTCTACGGCCATAAGTGCAGGCAAAATTTGTCGCCCTTCACCGGCACACGGTGACGTCTCCATATGAGTGAAATATTCTTGAGTGGGACGTTAAACAACATGCAAATTGATTCAGAAAAATGCCACTTTGTACGAGTGCAAAAACTAGACCCTAAACTAACACGTGACGTATTTAAGTGGTGATCATTTGCAGAGCATTGATTGGACACTTATCTTCCCTTGCTCCAAACTTCATCCAATAAAATTGCACTAGTCTGATCATTCTTGTTTTCTGTTCGGATATTTTATTTGAGTTTTTTTTCATTTTTCATGGCCAAGATGGAAAGTTACTCATACATTGCACCTTAACCAACCTTTGAGTTTTCAGAGAACCGGGTTTATCCAATATTCACCATCTTTTTCTATTGGTTCTTCTGTCAATTGATACCTTGTTATCTAGGATTTTCATATTCCTGGTATATTATTTGTTGCATATGGTCATTCGGTTCCAAATTGAATACATTTCTGGATTGAAATATTGTATTTGCCTAACGCAACTTTTAATGTTATCTCAATGATAAATCAATCTCAAGACTGCTATAACATCAATTCATTGTTAACTCAAACGGATTTCGAATTATGACTAATTCTTTCAGCAAGTGATGTGCCCTGTACAAACCGAAATGGTCACTGCCAGACTGATAGTCTAACATGTTCCGGAACATACCACTCGAATCTGTGCTCAGGAGCCTCCAATCGCAGGTGCTGTATACCTAGCAGTTCTGGTTCCGGGTCAAGTAGTTCAGGTATTAACACATTCTCTTTCGTAATTTGTTTTAATGGAAATGTGTACTCAAACACGTAACCGGAAATAAGGGTTTAGTTTTTTTTATAGCTAAGACAAACGCATGTAACAAAAACCTTTTCCAGGCCATTATCAAAATCCATTCGCTTTTTATCGATGTATATCCGGACATTTTCGTGATATTTTCTTTTCGCGAGTAGATAAAAAATATCGCCAATATGTTGTAAAAGTACACACATACGCTTTACGATATATGGTGATTTCAAGTTAGAGTATTAAACGTGCGACATATTTTGGCGAGTATACGGTATTGCGTAATTGTGCGAAAATAAGATTACGCGAATAAAACAGGATTTACAGTATCCCGCTGATGGTCGTATATGCGTAATTTCTATTTTCCTTCGGGAATGACGTAGATACAAAAATGAAATAATACAAGATGTACATGTAAATCATTGTTTCTTGGTGGTACTTGATGAGGAATCTTTATGTACTGGAAATCAACTTTAACTTAATGTGACACTATTTTAAGTAAGTCGTGTGTGAAAGAGCGGACAAGAAATTGAAAATTGTATCTACAAGATTTCTCCGAATTTTTGGTGGACTTCTTTTTCCCGAAGTATCGATTCTACATATTAGATATACTTTATGTTTGATATTCTTTAAACCAATGGTAGAACCTTTTTTCTGTGTTTTGTTTAATAATATAAAACCAGTTTTATTTTCACGAGCTAGAGTTCGCGCGTGACTTACGCGTAAATATGTTTCTCGTGGATAAATTAGATTCACCTCCTTGAAAAAAAACTCACAAAAAAAGTCATTCGGTCTAACTTTTACAGTCGTAAACATCTCAGAAATGTGTGTTCAGCATTTTTAAATCATAAGTTTGAATTTGCGATGTAGATAATAATTGAACGTCCGATATTTACGGCCATATCTAGTATGTAAATGCAAAATTGAGGTCATAGATCGTGCCCAGTGTCCGGAATACAGTGTCTAGTTTGAAGTGAAATTTAAGAAGCTGAAAATATTAGGACTAAAATAATTCCCTGGGCTGTGTCAACAGGAGTCTGGTTTGTGCAATATGTGATTAAGACAACTTCCAAAATACATATAAAGTATGTTTCATTAATCCGGATGCTTCATTAATTTGGACATTTTGACTGGGAACAAAGGCGTCCGGAGCAATGTCGCTCCACTGCATATACTTACTTAGTAAACTCGTAATTATCATTATGCATTTTCTATATACATGTATATATTTATGTATGATATTACAGGTTACAACTGCTATGGTGATGTCACTCGTCTACACCCCACTGGTCGACATAACGGAGGTATTAAATACTTCTTCACGTTTCAGTATCAAATTTTCGCGTAATCCAAAATTTAGCGATTTCTGAATGATGCGTACTCTATTCAGTGAATAATTGCACTATATTAATTGATCACTTTGAAGAAATTTGATTTTATTCAGAGTATCATATAGAAGACGTTAATTAATTAGATTGTTATCACTGTAACCCCCTGGTTCTAATTCATAATTTAATGTACAATAAAAGCACGGGACAGTGGGACTAGTCAATATCACGTGTTACCTGATAACGTTTTTATGGAACTGTTGATTCTATAAGTGATAGTTTGACGCCAGAATACGATGTCTCACGCTTACGTTATTTTAGCTGAAGATTGCGTGGAGTTACGTTCAATCACTAGTCCTGCCGGACTTTAAGGGGTGCCCTATGGTACAAGAACTAGTTTTTAGATATTTAACGTCGTATGATTATAGTTCTATTGTATTTACATCATTACTTATTACATTTATATTACATTTATATATTTTGTACCACCAGGTGTTGCTGCATCACACAGCGAACTTAACTACGATATCTCGACCTTAAATGCTCACAAAAGCTGCTATGTAAAAGCCGGACAACAGAATTGTGAGTTGATTTATTTTCTATTATTTTCTCGTTGCTGTTGTTGTAATGATGATGATGATGATGATGATGATGTTCGTTTTTTCACATAAAGAAATTGTACAATTAAAATCACTCGCTATCGTAAATGATCAATTTATCATATTTTTATATTGTGCGAAAGAATTGAAAAATTGTCCTAAAATCGTAATTAGCATGAATAAAATAAATCAAATTGTAACAATATTAATCAAAATGAAAGTATGATTTGTTTAGCGATCAATATGGATATTAACCTATCGCCAAACTTCTGACATACGGCTCTTCGTGTGCTTTTTGACATCAATTGATTGTGAGGTCATAATAAAAAAATGTTTGACGGGCCATTTAATTTGTGATGTCATAATAGGAAAGTTTGACAAAATGTACCGTGTCGGTATATTGGCGATTATTCAATTCCATGCAATTTTTACTTACGGGTGATTTATATCGTTAGATCATTATCGTCTCTCTTTTTTATGAAAAGCGGAAAAAGGCCGCTGATTAGTGAAATGAGTAGAAGTATCGGTATTCCAACCCACAGTATTCCAGATAAAAGAAACCATTCTTCCGTGAAAAAAAGCTTTCAAACTTCATCACATAGGAACAATGTATACATCTAATGATATAATTAATCACTTAAACATTGACGACAAAAAATATACTTAATTTAAGATCAAGACTAAGTTTGCTTAATCTATTAAGGAAATATATATAAATATATATATATAAACTGGTGTTGAAAATGCACAAAATATATATTTAAAAATAATTACACATTTTAAAAGAATTATAGCATATTAAATGTGAT
>JACSZP010050067.1:343-14539 GCA_016161895.1 Pinna nobilis | reverse complement strand
TTTTTTACATAGTGACATATGGCTTGGCTTACAATTCCATGCCAACAAATTTATACAGATTATATTCTAAAACTAATACTGTTTTGATGTGGATGCTTTAACTACCCTTTTATTTTGTAACTTAGTTGCCACTTGAACATATACTCATTAGACTTTATAATCAAGTGTGTAGCTCTACAAATGTACATTTTATAGACTAGACCAAAATTGTAGCATTTCTATCAGTGTTTATTAACCCTGTAAACCCCGGATACCAAAATTGTATGGTCTTTGTTTTTTTGTAAGATCAGTCCATTTAGAACTCTGAGCTCATTATCTGTTGCATTCTTAACCAGTGCTGAGATGGTAAAAACAGAAATGGCAAAGACCTGGGCTGGGCACCATAAAACTTGTGAAATAACTTAAGTCTTAAAAGATTCTCAAATCCAGCCCATCCTTAATTCTGATTGGCTGAGAGACTGGATTCTCAGACTTAAGTAAACTCTGAAGTTTTATGGTGCCCAGCCTAGGTCTCTGTCTTCAGTGGTAAGAGTGCTCATCCTCCACCTTGGAGATAAAGGGTTTGAGCTAAGCTGAGGTGGCTTACTGTTCTTGTTCTTCCAGTTGACAGTAAAAATCAGAAGGTCTATCAGGGTCAGAAGTCACAGTACTGTAGGTGTTGGCAAAATTAGGAACCCTTATTGCTTTATAATCCAATGTGTGTGTCAGTAGTCAACATTTGAGGCACCTCAATGGTTTTCTGTAAGTTCTCCATAAAACAGTGAAAGAGTCTTAAATGATTACACAAGAACACAACAACATGGGTCTTTATTTCCTGTTACAGGTTAAAGGTCAACACTGATACTATATGGTCACTGGAGATGTAGCTACATACATGTAGGTAGAATGCCTTGACCTTGTAATAGCCCTCAGCAGATTCTAAGGTACTTTTGTGTGGATGCTTTTTCTTTCTTGTAACCTACATTACCCAAGTTTGATGTTTCATAGTTGCACGATGTTTACTTAGCCATATCACCTGTCTTCTTTCTTGTTGTAGTACATGGCATAATGTTCTAATCCACTTTAGCTCCACAAAGATTATTTTTAAATGTTGGATGTCTTTCCATGGTCTGTACTAAATAATCAGTATGTTGTATGGTTATATACAGTGGTACTTTGCTTATGTAAAGACTACCCAACTGACTGACCAAAATTAGTCTGCTTTGTGAGATGATCTCCTAATTGAGGTTGATGTATGCTGGAAAAGTAATGGTCTAACT
Organism: Pinna nobilis; assembly: GCA_016161895.1. Lineage (NCBI taxonomy): Eukaryota > Metazoa > Mollusca > Bivalvia > Pterioida > Pinnidae > Pinna > Pinna nobilis. Next base: position 13,280 of record JACSZP010050067.1, on the reverse strand, counting down.
GAACTATGATGGTCATTTTTGCAAGATGGTCTTCTAACTGAGGTGGTCTTTAGATGATGTTTAATAATACATAATCTTGAAGCTACTAGTTTGAATAAAAACTCCTACTCAATTATTTTGTGATCAAAATGTTTATTGGAATCAAGACAATTTTGTTTTGTCTTAGTATGCATGTATTTAATTTATGCATTTTCAGTATTGAAATGAGACTCTTAAAATAATTTCTGTCAAAAGTTACATGTATGAAAAAGGTCATGTAAGGCACTCGAGATAGGAGCATGTGCTCAAACTCTTCTGGTGATTACATGTGTATTTTACTTTTATTATTATTATTTTTTGCAACATAAAATTACATTTAAAATATATTTGAAACACAAATCTTACAAATACATGTATTAAGTTTATTGAAGTATTAGAAAATTTGAAATGTGTACTGCAGTGTGCAAACTTCATAATTCTAGTGTACATTTGGTGTTCATTGAAAAATGATAAAAACGACCCAAGTAAGCTGAGTACTGAATATGAGTTTGAGAATTTTTATGACTCCATTGAAAGGCAAGGTACCTTTGAAAATGTACTCATGAGATCATGTTAGATTCTTGAAATTATACAAAACAGTTTTTACAGGGTTCACTTTGTAGTTAGCCAGTTGACTATATTCTATAAATCGGCAAAAAAAAAAACCCCACTATTATTTGCTAATTTTCTGGCTAATAGTTTTTATGCCACAACATATTAAGAGTCTCTATTGCATGCTTTCAAATGAACAATTAAATCATATGATGTTAAGTTAAAAAATAAATAACGTTGAAATGAAGGGGAGATTATTAAAAAAAATGTACGACCTGTAGATTTTCTGTAAAATCATCAAACACATTTGACATAATAGTAAATGTTCAATTGGTTAAGACAGCATCAATTGGCTGAAATAATCATAGTTGGCTTAACTTTTTGGGCCAGTAATTTTCAGAGTCTAGGGTGAGCTCTGTTTTAGCAAAGAAAATATCTGAAGTATAATGCAATACGTCAGTTTTGAGATACTTTCCCTTTGTAGAACTCTTCAGCGTGAAGACGCGATTAGCTGGCGAAGTATGCAGGAAGGTGGGACTGTTCTCGTTTGATAACTATGCGTGTATCTGCCTATCAGTATTGTTATTTAGATGTACCTCATTCCAACGTTATCAAACGAATATATTTAGGCATCTTGACCTACTAGAGGTCGAATTTCATTCTCTTCCACCATGAAATAAATGTTGTACGTTTGTGGTAATGCTATATGCTTTAGTAACATTGAAAAACAGTCCCACCTGCTTCGTTATGCAACGTCCAAATACGCCTCCAAGAGCAGAAGAGTTACAATCTCAAAATTCCAGTATTTGATCATCTGTGATATTTGTTGAAGTGTGTGAAGGATACGGACCTCTTGAGCAATTAGCCAAAGAAATACCCTAAGCAATCAAGAACTTTGAAAAAAAAAATCAAAGTCTTAAAATTTGGCACGCTATTTACAGTTGTCTTTAAAACCTTAATCTAAGATCTAGGCCAAGCACAATAAAACTTGAAAATTGACTTAAGTCTTTTAATATACTCAACTCCAGCTAATACTGAATTCCAGTTGCATGAGAAGCTTAGCTTGATAAACTTCTCGGACTTCAGAAACTTTTTAAGTTTTATGATGCCTAATCTAGATCACATTTTAAACCTCACTGATATTATTAATCAATTTGTATGTGAAATCAAATATTTATTTGATAAAGCTGTATTTGTGATGGAAGTAGAATCTCAGTTTGAATTCCATGTATTTATCATATTTATTTTACTCATCTGACTGTTAATAAACCTTTCTATGTAGTTCTGTGCCTTTTTATCTTCACATAATATATACTCAGTGCAATATCTGCAGTGATTTACATAATGACCTGAGATAAATTCATACATTGGTTTGTGGAATGGTATCTTTCTGATTTGTCAGTGGAAAGCCTATTAAGGATTGCTGTCAGAGAGTAGCTGTTTTTACTTGCTCCTCAGGTGAAATTGATTAAGCTGCCATCTAGTGTCAGGATTGACATGACATATTAAAGAACTCATACTGCTAAGGATAAACCCCCTAGCATAAACCAGATTTCTTGATGCCACAATATGACAGGTGTATGTTGAAATGTGCGTGAAACGCCAGCTTGTTTTCAGCATTTGAAATCAACTCGATTGCTAAAAGACCGTTTAACTTAAACTTTGGTCCTGAATGTGGTTGTCAAAATGATGTAGCTACCTGGAAAAACAGAAGTCGCTATAGTAATGGAGTCTTTTTCTTGACATAATTTTCCAAGTATCTTTATCATTTTGACAAACAAAGTTGCATGACTGCAGTTTCAGTGAAAGGGTCTATCAACCTTAGCCAAACGTTGTGAATATTAGTCTTATAGCTTCTCATCTCTAGTGAGGGAGAGACAATAAGTCTACAAATTTACTCTCAGACGAGAGTTGGTACTTACTTGGGGTAATTTATGACCAGATTAAGACCTTTCTCTTGGCATGAATTTACTATCGGACAAGAGCTCAGTTGGTGTTGAAATAGGCGACGTATAATCAGACATTAGACAGAAATAAATATCATCACCAGAAGCTGGATATTCGTTAAAGACAGGGATAAATCATCAATGAAAAAAAAAATTAAGATTCACAAAAGAAATAAACATGTCATGTACATGTTTCTTATTAGAGAACGTAATTTTGAGAAAGATTGGGGCGAGACACTATAAAACTTGAGAATTTACTTTAGTGTGAGAATTTACATAACTCCAGATAATACTGTATTATGATTGGCTGAGAAGCTTAAGTTGAAAGAATTCTCAGACTTACGTAAATTCTTATAGTGCCCATTCCGCCTCTCTTTGCATGCATGTCCATATAGCAGCAATCTGGTTTATTGTTCGACTTTAACGAAGTAAGTCTGTTTATTAAGGATTCTTCATCGAATAAAATGTCATTAACATTGATTTTACTGTGCACTTTGAGGAAAACTAAATGTTTGAAAGTTTAATTTTGGATACCGCTGTCGTTATGGTTTAGAAATCAGACACTAATTCCAAAGTTACCATATGTTTTTAGTTGCTTTTTAGTGTAAAATTAACAGAACCATCGATATTGAATCTCTATGATAACTAATAGTTTATTCAGATTACTGAAATAATGACCCCAACACGTAAGTTATCCTGAGCAATTATTCAGATTGATTTGTCTATCGGTATAATTTGACTTCTAAAGAACTGACTACTTTGCAGCTTATGGTTAAAATGAAACTAGACCCTTTCTGTAAAGCAGTTATGTCTCTCAGCTATCATTGAAAACTATTATTTGTTTGAAATCTTCAAAGTTTATGAGGGGTCGCACCGTCAAGCATTGTTCAATGGTAACCAAATAAAAGTCGACCTAGATATTTTCAAAATGCATCTCCATACCGAATTTCAATTTGATACGTACATCTGTTGCAGATGTATTAAACGGAAACTAAAGTATTATAACTTTTCTAAGTTCAAGGGCACACCTTTGTCAAAAGTACATATAGGTTGATGGCATCCAGGTTAGACCGGGACCTAGAAATGCTATTAATGTATCTGTATATCAATGTGTGCATCTATTGCAGAGATATTAAACAGAAGCTATTGGTGTATGGAACGACTGACTAGCAGACCTACCAACGGCGACACAATGGTATGATCTTTTCTTGTACGAAGACGCGCATAAAAAGGCTGAAAATACGCTAGTCTTTATTATACAGTCATGTATTGTCATTTCCCTTGTTCATCAAATACAAATATTACAAGTAGCTGTTTATTATCTCAATTCAAAGACACATTTTACAAACAGATTATGGAAAAGACAATGAATCTAGGTCACAATGAAACTCAAAAATCTACTGAAGTATGAGAATTTTCTAAACCCCAGTTTCTCAACCAGTCGGAAATAAGTTTTAGGTGGAGTTTGGTAAATTCTCAAGTTTTATGGTGGTTGTGGTCCTTTATGTCATAATTTTCACTTCACACAAATTAAGTTGTGTTGAAAATATCAAACAATAATTTTCTGGCATATTCTTTCTTCTTCAACATAGAGAATATGAAGAAAATCACGCAATAACATATATTTTATATTCTCAAAATTAAGCCTTCTGCCATTGTCCTTTTCATTCTCTATGACTTTAATTCTATCCATCTTTAGGTGATGTTTTGACAAGGTTGATTGAATTGTACAATTAATTACAGAGACTGTTGACCAATTAAATAATATAAAACGACCCTGAGGCACGTTGACCTTGCTTTACTACAAATGCACTACTGCCAACGTTCATATGGCCATAGAACCAACAAACGCATTTCGATTTCATGAATAGCTCTAAAATTAGTACAAAATAATTCATATGTAAATGCTATCTTTACTTGGAGTGTCACATTAAATACACCCTATTAAAATCTATGATTAGTATGTATGTATGTATGTATGTATGTATGTATGTATGTATGTGTAAATAAAAAAGTCATGGCAACGGATGAAATGTGTTAAATTTCAGGTAAAGGAAGTTGAAGTGATAAAAACACTTACAACAGATGTTTACACTATCGATCCGTTTTCTATTTCTGGGACATACTGCTTGAATTTCAGTTGATGCGGATATATTCATATTGTTTTGGACACTTTTCCGACACAATTTTTGAAAGGTACAGTGACATTTGTTAATGAAAGATTACTTCTAGCAGTAGTTTCGTAGTTGGTTATGTCCGAAGAGAAAGACGAATGATAGTATTTATGTTTGTGTTTGTGAATTGGTGTTTGAATCGTTAACTCGCGTGTAATGTTAATCCCTTTAGTATTGACAAACGTGTCAGAAACAGCAGACATAAGAATGCGCGTGTGTTGTTGATAGTGCACGCTCACCCGTGCTGTGTGACACGTGTACCCGTAGAGTGCTTATCTTATGTCGTTTTAGTTTAAACAAGTTACACATGTATATTATGCAATTTACTCATTGGACAGCACAGCGCAGTTAGATAGTATATCATGTTGTATTCTACTTGGGTCCAATATGTATACCTTTCCTTTGGCCGGCAGATGACAACGAGATGTTGCATTAATTTATGTACATGTGTATTAATGTATCTTAAAATCTCATTGTCACCTTTCAGGAGTTTACGTAGTTACTCGCCTACATGAATTCAAAGGAAGTTCTACAGTTATCTTTGTTTTCGTTACTGAGGTGGTAGGTTGGTTATATTTTTAATTAAGGTTGCACTAAAAAATCTTCACTTACATGGAGATGTTACCAAATGCCGATGAAGGGCGACGAATTTGGCACTTACGGCAAATGAGCAGCGCAAATAATTCTTGATCGTGCTGATGTACTGGCATTCTGAAATACGGCAGATCGGTCTTACCGTCTCATCTTAAAGATATGCCTGAAAAGCCTCAGAAAACTTGATCACGAGTCCTGAATATATACTACCAGACGGACGAGTATCATGTTACAACAGCAGCATAGAATATTGATATTCCGCGCCGCAATGTGTGTTGTCATGTACAATATCTCTCCATTGCATAATTTGAGTGTAGTCAAATATTATCTGAACATTCCAAAGAAGTTCAACTTTCCCTGCCGTCATGGCATTTCTATATCTTAATCTTTCTATTTTGATTATGAATTCTAAATGGGTTTACCAAATGAAATATCCTATTCTGTGTCAAAATGCCACATGGTTAAATGAGCAAATCGTCAGACGACAGGCAAATTTTCGTTGCCTTGCTGGACTCAATGTTGATCATTTATGCTTTTTTATGTAAACATTCCCACCAATGAATTGAGGACAGTAGATAAGAGGCATTAATCTTAAGAAGAACGTAGCCTACATACAAAGGTAGTGCATTGAAGGTAACTGAATCCACAGATTAAAATTGCCGGTGATTGTGAAATCAGCCGTACAAAGACTATGGAACGAAAGTTCATGCTTCATTTCTTTAAAATAGAGCGTTTGTATCTCTTCCCTACAGGCTCTAACAATGAGAAGAGGACGGATTGTACAGGGTGCCCTCTTTCTGGCGGATTTTGTGGATTTAACCGCCATGACCATATTTTTTGGACACGGAAATGACTTTCATCATCAGTTCATCGCTGGAACATACAAATATAAGTTCATGAAGTCCACCTTCGACATTTGGGCTTTAGGTTTATTTCGATTCTGCATCCTAATTGGTCTACTGTCGTCAGTTATACGAAATCCAATAGAGTCAGTAGCTAGGATTAACAAACTAAAGCCTGTCGCAGTATGTATAATAATAACCAATGGAACGTTCAGTATTATAAAACTTATCGTGAAATCAGAGGATAAAACCCCTAGGGATGCATGGTTTTGGTTATTGTTTTCATGGTCCCTTGCATCATCTATGTGGTTCTATATTCACATTTATCTCTTGACGAAAGTCACGAAAGTAAAAAGACGTCCTTTTGAAAAAACATCTATAAATGATTCCGAGGCAGATATTCTGAGTACTAGCTCTGAGGATGGACAGAAAGGAGAAAAAGAGGAAACTCCTCCGAAAGTGACAATCTTCCGTTTGTTTTCCTATTCAAAACCGGATATACCATACATTCTCCTTGGTTTCCTGTTTTTACTTGCAGCTTCCGTTGGTAAGTTGTTTCTTTAGTGATAGTGTATCGTATCCTGAATTGATTACAGTGGACACTGGCAATGGAAGCTGGTTTTGCTAAGGTTGCAGACGTAATGTCATTCGATGAAGGTCTTTTACCGTGTAGAGAGAATTGTGATATGTGTTTGTTTCATCCGATGGACAGGAAGCAAAATCTTCTATTGACTGTTATTCATATGAATTATTTTTCAAGAGTTATTCCCCTTTGGTACCCTTATTGTAAGGCATCATGCAAACTTTTCTTCTTTACGAAACAAATTCGATTGCATTACACGTATGGTAGTGAGAGACATCTTATTTTCATTATAATTAGTTCTTTAGACTAATAAAGACCTGAAGTAAATATTTAACCCCAAATAAAAGTTTTTAAATATATTTTTATTCGAGAGTACTTCATTTAATTTGGTTGATTTATTAAGAAAATGGCCGCCAAAGGGAAAAAACTCTTGTAAAATACTGATATCAGAAACCAGTCTATTGAACGACCCTTTACCCTCTGATTTGAACCAAGCGCACTGTCTACAAATTGATGTCAATATTGCTTTTGGTATGACAAAGTGGTCATATGTATATGTAGTTGAAATACATGTAGTTGTTGTAGATGTTTACTCTTTTAGTGTTGCATTATAATGAAATTGTAAGCGGTAATCAAATTTCATGAATGATGTAAGAATGTTCTTATCGATCATGACTTATATTCATTCTTCAACTTCTTTATGATAATTCTTTATTAGAATCACAGGCTCCGTGGCACCTGATTCCAGTCTGAATTTTAATGGTTCGTTTCTGTGTTCATCGTATTGTGCATTAAACCATGGCCAAATGATCACTTGAAATCTCATATATATATATAGGTAAACATTTTTCAAAGAAGTCTGAACTGTGGGCTGCCGCCGTGGCAGAGTGGGTAGCGTATTTGTCTTATGATAGTGAGGTTATGAGTTCGAATACGCGCTGCGCTGTGATGCGCTTTTCCAGTCCTTTTGACGAGACAGTAAAAATTCAGTTCCTATGTCAAAATGTGTTCGCACCTTCACTTCTCAATAGAATAAGTGCCGAGTATATAGGCTAAATGTATAGACCCTCATCGGCATAATTTGGCGTCTCCATATAAGTTAAAGCTTCTTGAGTGAGACGTGAAGCAACGAGATAATCATCCAAGTCGTCTGGATTATATAATTATGGTCAGGATTGATTATGTTTGAAAAATAATGCATGTAGGAATTTCATTAAAAAAATTGTTGAATGAAAGAGTATGTTGATAACGTAATTAACTAAGATAAACATTCAAATTTAAGTTTCCGTACACTGTTCGGTATCTATTCTGTTTGTTTGTTTTTTTATCTATTGGTAAATTCATTTATCGCTGATAGACCATAAATATATATCATATGTACATTATCTTGTGGAATCCGGAGGATGAACATGTAAATAGAACGAAAATGTTAAACACGGCTATAATATTCCGTCTGAGATTCCAAAAATAGAATTGCTTTGATCATATCTTTCACAAAGATGCACCTTTTTGTATTTTTACAGGTGAGATTTTTATACCTTATTATACGGGATTAGTTATCGACAGTATAGTTATCGATAAATCACAGAAGGGGTTTCTTAGAAATATACTAATGATGTCGGCAATATCATTTGGAAGGTAAGTTATATGCATTTCAAACAGCACGCATGTATGTGGAGTTCGTTTTAGGTATACATGTATTTTTAAAAGGTCTTTTAAAATAATACATGTTTCTGTTCTTAATTTCTTGAAGCTGATCATAGCAACCAGATTGGTGCCGCCGTGGCCTAGTGACAAGCGTGTTTGACCTTTGATCGTGAGGTCAGGGGTTCGAGCCCAGGCCATGCTGCGGTTGGCTGTCGCTGTCTTTTGGATGAGGTTCCGTGTCACAGTAGGTGCTGGCACGTTAAAGAACCCTCCCTGCTCTAAGGTCATAAGTGTCGAGTATAGGCAAACAATTGTCGCCCTTTACCGGCATACGATGACGTCTCCATATAAGTGGAAGTTTCTTGAGTGGGACGTTAAACAAAAATACAATACAATATAATATACAATAATGCTTGTCTTGTCCGGATGAAAAGAAATAAGGCTTTGTTACAATTGTTGTTGGCGCTCACTGTCTAGGATAAAGTGATAAGCATGTTTCAGCAACTCTGAAGATTGCATCAACTGGATTCATCCATGATATGCATGACCTAAATAATTTAAAATAGGCCACAATCACACTAATGCATGCTAGAACTATCCGGTAATGTAGAAGTAATACTAGCAAATGTATATACCGTGAATCAGTTCATATTTCAAAACGAACGGACAAATATGTACAGCAAATTTCATCCTTTTTCCATTTCAAAAATCATCTGTAATAGCACTGCCGATCATTCAAGTGTATTCAACATATAATTTGTTGATTTACTTTGTTTTGAGAGATAACTGCTTTTTGGAAAAGTTTTACGTCAAGTTAATACATTTTCTGGCTAGTCAGATCTATGAAAAACTGTGTACTTCCGTCATTTTTATGCATCCATGTGTCGGGGAGGGGGTGTTATTTATTTACTCCGACCCGTCCGCTAGTCCGTCTCTCTGAGTATTGTCCGCCTGAATCCTCCTACAGTTTTGGAGCTACAGCTTTGATTTTCTGCAGGATGTTCATACACGTAATGGAGATGTGCATGTTCATAGTATCTTGATTTTCTCCTAACAAAGATATTGTGAAAACCACAGTAGTTGGTCATAGTCGTTTTTCTATACTAGGTGGAAAGAAAACATGGTTCATCTGGCTAACTCTCCTTACAATGTATAGTTGCAGCTACACGTGTATAATATTTTGTAGGATGGTTACACACATGGTGAAGGCGTGTATGTCCAAAGAGGGGACATTACTTATGCCTTACAGACGCAATAAAGATCTAGTTTGTTTTAAATCTGTGTTTCATTTTTCAGTGCAATAGCAACAGGACTCCGAGGTGGACTCTTCTCCATAGCTATGTCACGTCTAAATATCCGCGTAAGGAATTTGCTGTTTTCCTCCTTACTGAAACAAGAAATAGGGTTCTTTGACAGCGTTAAAACAGGTAAATACATTCCAGTTTTGTTGTTGTTGTTGCGTTGTTGTTTAACGCCCCAATCAAGAATATTTCACTCATATGGAGACGTCATCGTGTGCCGGTGAAGGGTGACAAATTTTGCCTATGCTCGGCACTGCTGGCCTTAGAGCAGGGAGGGTTCTTTAACGTGCCAATATCTACTGTGACACGGGACCTCGGTTTTTACTGTCTCATCCGAAAGACAGGGACGGCCAAGCGCGGAGTGGCGCTGCGGGAATCGAACCCCGGACTCGTCGGCTCGAAGTCGAACATGCTAACCACTCGGCCACGGAGGGCCCCATACCAATTTTAACCGAATTGTACTTATTATCAGATTCTGTAATGTTGGCGAGACCTCTGCCCAAACACAATACATATACATTTTCATACGACGAGACCCAGAATGTGTTGGATTGGTATTCTTTATATACTTTTAATTCTATGCATAGGATTACTAGTTAGAGTCGTGTAGTGGTCATACTAAATTTTGTTTTCCATAAAAAATGAATTTACATTCCATTCCAAACTCAAAACATATATTAATCCTATTAAAATGTTTTGTTTTTATATAGTATCATTTTCAGCTACCTCATGTCCATTGCTATTGCGGACAAAAATTACTATGGTTTGGAATGTTTAGATAACAGAGATACAACAGATAGAATTTCGGAAATGTTAAACTTTTTTCACTACGGAATATAACGTATAGTTATTCGACGATTATGAGTAATTTTATAGTATCAGCTCTGCTGTTTATTCAATTGCCATATAAAAAAGAGCGAGCAAACTAGATCATAGAAAATAATAAAATGCCCATCTAAAGGAATAAGAAGACTATCCAGGTCTTATTGTACAGGCTACAGAACTTTATCTACATATCTGCAACAAATTGGTTGGTTGGTTCATTGAATTGTTGTTTATACTGTCCCACTCAATGGCTCACTTATATAGAGACGTCACCGTATGCCGATGAAGGGCGACAGACTTTGCCTATGCTCGGCACTTATGGGTGTAGAGTAGGGAGGGTTCTTTAACGTGCCGACACGGGAGCTTGGTTTTGCAACAAATATAAACCTGCCAAAATAATCTTACGTAAGATTGTGCTTTATGAATATGACGATCTAAATTCAGATATCTTCAACAGATATAAACACTGACTCTAAATATTTCAATTCATTTCAGGTGACATAACTTCCAGACTAACATCAGACACAACAGTGATGAGCGACACAGTGTCTCTAAATATGAATGTATTTTTACGAAGTCTGGTAAAAGGTATAGGAACATTGGTTTTCATGTTCAAGTTGTCATGGCAGTTAACATTAGTGACTGTAATTGGCCTTCCTTTGGTATTTGCCGTCTCTGATGTTTACGGAAATTACTATCAGGTAGGTTAGATAAAATTTGTTATCTCTTTCTATCAGTTGAAGGAATGAATAAATGAATGTGCGTATTTACACATTCTTTTTGTTAGTTTAAATTTAAACTTTATAACAAATTATTGTTTGTAATATTTTTTAACATGCCATTCAAGAATATTTCACCTCAATCGAGATGTCACAGTGTACCGGTGAAGGGCGATTTTTGCCTATGCTCAGCACTTATGGCCGCAGTGCTGGGAGGGTTCTTTAACGTGCCGACACCAACTCTACCACAGGACGTTAGTTTTTACTGTCTTATCTGAAAGGCAAGGACAGCCAACCGTAGCATGGCTCTAATTCTTAACCACGTCCTCACGACAAGAGGACGGCAATGCTAACCACTAGGCAACGGCGGCGCCGATTTTCAAATTTTAATTATGAAATTGAGGATAAGTATCCATCTCTGTGAAGGAAAAAACCCTTCAACATAGGTTTAAACTTATGGTAGCCCGTATTTAAACTTGATTTACAAATTATTTAAGCTTTATATCGTAGAATTACAGCAAAGAAATTAGAAATATCTATTATACTGGATTTTTAATTTTTTTTACTTTGATTGTAGATAATGTAGGATTATATTATCATTTGGTCGGTTTCAAGTAATTGTCGTTTTAATGTCATATATCTCAGGCGAGAATCTTTCATTCAAAGATGTTACCGAAAGTAATTTTTTTTTTAAATTTGACCGATGCTATCAATCTACCGACATAAATTTTCAAATGATACCTCAGTTTTATAATCTAATTGGAATGTAATATATGTTTCAAATTATTGTAGTCATCAAATCATCTTACATTGATAAAACTTTCAGTCTTTCATACGCCTTTCAATCGTGAAATTAAGTAATATAATGCTAACACTTACTTCAACGTAGAACATCGTGATATATGCAAGGCATAGAAGTGACAACTCGCTGTAGAAATCTGGGCGAAGTGTTCGAACTGTTGTTCATAGCTTTAACCTCTGACAAAAATCTTTGGAGCTCAGAACAAGTCTTTCAACCATGTCAAGAAAAACTTGGTATCTTCTCTTACATATCTTAACAGATATATAAGGAAATCAAAACGCATGACTACTCTGACTGAAACATGTCTTTCAGTGAAATATTATTCCTTGTGATTCCCATAACTTTGGATTTCATCCACAAATCATACAAGAACTCGCTCAGAAGCCAGTTATTTACATATTTTGTAATAAACTGATTTTCTTGTGTACATGCACAATATAGGAATTATCCAAGAAAGTGCAGGACAGTTTTGCAAAAACGAATGATATAGCGGAGGAGTGCTGCTCAACCATTAGGACAGTCAGAAGTTTTGCAAATGAAGACGGGGAGATAAGGCGTTACAGTGACGCCCTACAGGATACCTACAAGCTCTACAAAAAGCAGGCCGTGGCGTATGCCGGATATAGGTGGTGTAATCAGGTAAGGTCATGCTATTAATTTCAACATTCTTATTTATTTAGCCTTTCTTATAAGTTATTTGAAATTGACTGCATAGGATACCTGTCTAACAATTATTTTGTGTTGTTCAAGTATAAAGTTTATATAAAGTTATTGATTTATAAGAAATATCAACGCAAACAAAAGCATCCAGTCTGGCCACCTGTCCATCAATATTGTCAATACTACTTAATGATAGTTTGGAGGAAGAATCGTTATTTACTGCTTACAAAATGCAATTACAAAACCTATATACAAATCCTTTCTGAAAGGAAAT
>JACSZP010050059.1:0-15370 GCA_016161895.1 Pinna nobilis | reverse complement strand
CTTGTCTCGAACCCCCTGACATCATACGCCATGCACTTGACCTACTTTTGACGTGATTCGTCTACTCAGTTGAATACACAGTTTTGTATCTATTTATGCTTTTAAAATGCATTTTTTGTTGGGTGAGAGGTGAGAGAAAAATAATCAACCACCACTTTGTACAGGAACAGGAAAATCTCAACCTCGTGTCAAAGATTTGCAACATCCAAGACTCAGCCCCTCGTCATAAAAATTTTCTAGGAAGAACATACCTGCCTGATATCCTCAATAAATTTCGTTTTATCTCCTTCATATTTTGTTTTGGATGGTCCCTTGAGCTCTTTGCTTGCTGCTATTCTTTCTCCTTGAAGAGCCGACAAACATCTGGCAAACACAGCTTCCCCTGATCAAGAAAAGTATAACTGGTCAATCAATCAATCAATAAAAAGAGAGAGACAGAGAACCAGAGAGAGACAGAGAACCAGAGAGAGAGAGAGAGAGGGACAGACAGACAGACAGAGAGAGAAAGAGGGACAGACAGACAGAGAGAAAGACAGACAGACAGAGAGAGAGAGAGAGAGAGAGAGAGAGAGAGAGAGAGAGAGAGAGAGAGAGAGAGAGAAAAAAAGAGGGAGAGAGAGAGAGAGGGAGAGACAGAGAGTAAGAGAAGTAGAATGATATGATTACCTATAAGTGTTACTGGTACTCCATAATCAAGGGCAGAGATAGCTGTCCATTTCCCAGTGCCTTTCTGGAATTGAAAACAAAAAATGAAACCAGATTATTTTTTACTTAAAAATCCAACAATTGTGGCAAATTTGGTTTAAAGACCTTGTTCTGTTCATTTGTGTCTGTCAAATATTAATAATCTTAATATGCATGTACTTTTGATTAATTACAGGTACTAAATTAGTTTTTATTTATTTTGTATTAACCGGTACATACATATGGCTTGTGAGAAGACCGTTCTCCTCCTCTTCTCTTACATGTACATACCATTCAAGAATCTTTCACTCATACAGAGACATCACTAAATGCCTATTAAGAGCTTCAAATTAATCTCACCCAATTCTGAAAGATGAACAGCGATAAATCAATATCCCTCCCTACTACTTGTCGTTGAGGGAGCATAAAAAGATGTGATTTGCCATAGGGAATTTAGCCTAACATGGTCTAAAAATAAAGCAGAAATAGCTCTGAGAGGAGATATCCGTACTTGTCCTGCTGTATCTCTGATTTTCTCCAGTAAATAACTTCCATCTTTATCTTTAAACTGTAGAATATCTCTGGAAATCTCAATCAAATAAGAGTCCAGCTCTCCTTTATTCCATTCTCCAAGCACCTGCAACAAACCATCACACCATATTAAATCAATAGTATATTTCAGTTCTTAAAAATAATCAAATGAAAATCAAATGAAATGAACACAAAAACAATAGATAATAAAGTCCTGAAGAACAATGGCGTCAAAAGTTCCAAAAGTCGCAAAGTTACTCTCTCAGATTGACACACAGGATAAATTCAAACTCCACAAGAGACAGAATACTTGCCTTGAAAAGATAGTAAGGCACATAAGGCATTTATTGACCTAATCTACTACTACTGTGCAATTTTTACCACTACCCCCTTAAGATTTAGATGGTGAATTAAAAAAATGAAAGCAAAATATTCCAAGAACATAAATGAAGCACTTATATGTGTGAAAGGACTGTGAGGCACACAACTACTGTATCCCTACAATTTTCACCACTATCTCCCTTACATAAGAGGGGCAATCAAAAAAATGAAAGCAAAATATTCCAGCTACAAAAATAAAGCACTGATATGTGACATCTATGATTAATTTGTTAAAGTTGATTAGGAATGAAAAGAGCAAGGATAGGTTCTAACAGATGGTATATTCTGGATCGTCAGAATTTACTACATGTACATGTATAGATGAATTATGCTTTTTCCGGAGATGTTATTCCCCTTTGTAATAGCTCTAAATTCACTTGAAGCCAATTCAATATAGATCAACTCTTATGTATCATTACCCTGTATGCACATTCACTTGTACTTTTAATCACCAGAAGTTCTTTTTGGGATGCATATGAGACAGAATACTGTATGAAATCAGCATGTACAATGTACTGCTGATGGCAGTTCACAATGATTTAATTATGAATGAATCATACACAAACACAAAATCAACCATCATTGTATAAGTATTAACCTACCTTTGCCATTTCTTCTTGGTTCATTCCCAAAGCATCTTTCATTAAATGGTAAGCCTCACAAATAAGTTGCATGTCTCCATATTCAATACCATTGTGGACCATCTTCACAAAATGTCCCGCTCCTTCTGGTCCAACCTGTACCAAAATACAAAAGAAAATTTACATCTTCACAAAATGTCCCGCTCCTTCTGGTCCAAACTGTACCAAAATACAAAAGAAAATTTACATTTTCACAAAGTGTCCCACTCCATCTGGTCTAACCTGCAGGGATAATATTCCATTATAGTGAAAATGGATGAAAATGGCTCCTTTCTGGGAACTTAATGGTGAAAATTAAGATTTAACATTGTTACACAGTAAAATCTAGGTAAGGAGGAATTCCTCCAACCAGAGGGAAATTCTCATGCCTGAACCTGTACCAAAACACAAAAGAAAATTGACACCTTCACAAAGTGCCATGCAACTTCTGGTTCAACCTGTACAAAAATACAAAAGAAAACTTGTATCTTCACAAAGTGTCCCACTCCCTTTGATCCAACCTGTAACAAACAAAATACACAAGAAAAATTACATCTTCACAAAATTTCCCGCTCCTTCTGGTCCAACCTGTATCAAAAACAGAAAATTTAATCTAGTAACACACTGTTCCTGACCAAACTTTGATATCAGACCTTGGTTTTCACGGAGCAAATTTTGGACTTAATCAACCATTTAAACACATACCATAATAAGCTAGTCTATGACAATAGAAAAGAGTATAAAATTTTGTTAATTTGGGTTGTAAGTGTTTAATTAAGATACAATGAAAAATTACTATTTAGAATGCATTTAAGTAAGGGGAATATTGAGGTTTGTCTCATCAAGGGAAAGTTATATTCCTGAGCAAAAAAAGGTCAGAGCAATAAAACTTGTTATTATATTCATGTTCCTATCGATATTTTTAGTTTTGATACTGTAGATTTCACAGAGTGTGATTTCACTTTCCAAGCACCATACCATTCATTTTCTGAATCCATATCACCCCTCTCTGAAGCTGAACTTGATCCATCTCTTAGAATCCTTACGTTGATTATGTGAGAAAGTTTGCAAGTCTACTAGCAGGATTGGTGGTTGTTGTTGTTGTATTGTTGTTAAACATTCCACTCAAGAATACTTCACTCATATGGAGACGTCACTGTGTGCCGGTGAAGGGCGACAAATTTTGCCTTTGCTGCGCACTTATGGATGTAGAGCAGGGAGGGTTCTTTAACGTGCCAAAACCTACTTTGACACGGGAGCTTAGTTTTTACTGTCTCATCCCTAAGACAGTAATGCAAAATGCAGCATGGCGCTGCGCGTATTCAAACCACCGACCCTATAATTTGAAGTTGAACACGCTAACCACTGCAGAAGATTGGTGTTCTCTTCTTGGGTACATGTATAACCGAGTTCTCTCTTCCACCAATAAAAACTAACCACCATCATATGACTGAACATTTTTGAGTGTGGCATAAAACAAAATAAAATACAAAAGCCTCTCTGAGGCACATCATACGCCCATTGCAAGTTTTGTTACAGGGAAAATGACGGAAAATGAAAAGAACGAATTTGTGTGCTCCAGACAAAAGAAAAAAATTAATTTTTAACAAAGGGCAATAACTCTGTGAAAACTGCAGCTAGAGTTCTGATTTTTGGACACTGCACTGCGCCTTGTGATGGTCTTGATGTGTATGAAGTTTCATGAATCTATCATGCACGGTTTCAGAGTTATGCTTAGGACAAAAAAAGTTGACGAACGGATGGAGGGATGGACGGATAGACAGAAGGATGGACAGAAGGACAACACTATACCATAATACGTCCTGTCATTCGACGGACGTATAACAAGACATAACAAACAGATTACATAGGTAAAATATCAACACTTACCCAGTCACAACATGGCTCACCATTGGCTTTGGCAGATATAGACTGGAATATGTTCTTTAAGTGACTCCTGCAAAGTTATGAAAAGATTTCTTTTAATTTAAATTTCTTCTAAATAATTAGATGTTTGAACATTACCGACAAAGACAGAAAATTGTTGATGTTGTTGAATTGTTGTGAAAAGTCCAACTCAAGTATATTTCACTCATATGGAGATGTCATCGTGTGCCGGTAAAGGGTGACCAATTTTGTCTATGCTCGGCCTAATGGTACTACACATAGTGCTACTGATTGCCTAACTTCAGAATATAGTATAACAGTCTAACTTGCATAAGATACCAACTGAATTTAAGAAATTAGCTGTCTTATGCAACCTATACGTATTTCCCAAAATGCCATTTTCCTATACAAATCACCTGAATAAAGAGACCATGTGACAAATGTGATCCTATTTGTTCCTTCCCTTGGACGGTCTCTTAAAACAGGTTAGACTGTGTTAGAATACTTGCCATGCTGGTTCTGAGCCTCCTGGCATGAGGGAGGGACCATATCTGGCTCCATCCTCCCCTCCGGACACACCACTACCCACAAACAAAATTCCCTTCTCCTGTAGTGTCTTGCATCTTCTCTGAAAATTGAGAAAATAAAAAAAAAACATTGAAGCATCAGAATTACAGAAAACCCTTCTTGGCTGATTTAAAATTTGATAAATAAAATTAAAATACAGGACTATCAGCTACGTCATAGCGGAAAAAAAAGATAGTACAATGTATAATGTAGAAGGTGCTGGTGTTGCTGTAATTGTGCTGTTTCACATTCCACTAATGAATCGTTCACGTATGTAGAGGCATCACCTCAAGTGTCTGAGATGAGATACCAATTTGGTCTGTGCACAAAACTTAGGGTCATTTATCAGTGATGTAGGGATGAGATTCTACTAAGGTCAAAAAAGAGAAAAATGGCTCCTTTCTGGGAAATTAATGGTAAAAATAAAGATTTTACATTGCAGCAAAATCAAAGAAAAGGAGGAATTCCTCTGATCAGAGGAAAACTCTCATCCCTGGTGATGGCTCTTTAACCACTTCAGTGCATATAACAGATATCCGTCATGACATTGACTTTTCCTAAATGCGTATGACGAGTATATACGTCACTTAAATATATATTTTGCAACATTAATTACGCAACGTCATAAAGATAACATTACGTCATAATACGCACTGAAGTGGTTAACGTGTCAACATCTTCTCTGACACGGTACCGTGATTTTTACCATCTCTACTGAAGGTCACTGCAGGAATAACAATTCACGTCAGCAGAGCTGATTCAAACCTATAACCTCACAATCTGAAGGTAAGCAGACGAGAAAATAACAAATACAGCGGAGTTGGTCTATAACGAACTCCAAGGGGATGGACTTTTGACTTTGTTATAGGCATCCTTCGTTTTAAGCATCGGAATTTACTACAGAAATAGATAATAATCATTCTTTTCGGGAATTTTATTCCTCTTCTTCATAGCACTGAATTGGCTTTAAGCCGATTTGTTATAGACGGATTTTATACTGTATTTCTAACTTTATGCAGGGTATACTGACAGGATCAATACCAGTGACATGGCAGTTTCTGATATGGCTTGTCTTAGCAGCCTGAATTTTACTTTTCTGCCAGTCACGTCTTTTGGGGCACCTTTTCTGTGTCCTCCATTGAAATGAGAGAACAGTGAAATAGATGTTCACACACTACATATAGGTAGACTTGCACACAATATGTACATAGATGACAGAAAGAGGATTCTTTAAGATCAGGTTTTATTCACAGATACAGTCAAACCTGTTTTAAGAGACCGTCCTAGGAAAGGAGCAAAAAAGGTCACATATGACAGATGGTCTCTTTATCCAGGTGATTTATATAGGGAAACGCTACTTTGGGAACCATGGATTTAGGTCATATAAGACAGGTTGTCCTTTAATTCAGTGGGTCACTAAGGCAGGTTAGACTGTAGTTGCTAAAGAAGGTTTTACTGTATTTTACCAATCTGACGGAACCCTAACCCTGAAAAAGTTAGGATTTTAAAATTCATAAGCAAGAACTTTATTGATGAACTTTCCATGATGCAATAACTTACATTTGTGTCTGTGTATTCTGAGTTCCCTCCATCAATTATGATGTCACCTTTCTCCAGCAGGGGAACCTGAATCAAAAAGGGAGATAACTCATGCAAAACGATTATAGTAGGACAGATATTATATGTAGATTTATTTGGCTAAAAAAAAAGCACAAACAATCAGAATTTAATGCTTAAGTACTGATCTACATGTGTATTTAGTTCTCAGTGGCCTTAAGTCTTTTGTAATCATTTATCTAACAGTTCTTGTAGATAGTTATATATAAAGTGTGGGAAATTACACTAGTCTGAATCCCAAATCAATCCCAAATGATGCAAGGCCACTCAAAACTGATGTGTCCTTGTCCGACTTGGCTATCTCAACTTTTCATTGAATATGTATATGCATGAAGTTTCTCCCTATTAATGAATCAAATATCATATTACAGTTGAATCTCGAAAACTCGAACGTCTTTCTCTCGAATTTCTCGATCACTCAAAGTAAAGCAATGGTCCCGATTTTTTGCCTTAATATAAATTAAGCAAATTAAGTCTCGATTTTTTGAACATTGACATTGAAATTTTCGATCTCTCGAATAAATTTCACCAACTAAAACTTCAAAATACCCATGAAATAGTATCTTATTCTTTTGAAATGCAAATTTCTGGCAGGTATTGTAATTATCTCAGGTTAATCTAGTAATCAAGATGACGACATTGTTTAATTATTTCAGTATAATTACTAATGTGATGAGTGATGAGAATAGTGATCGGAAAAGGGAGTGAATAAGAGGGTTTTGGTTCGGAGAAATAGCTTTCAGCTGGAGAGATATTGTATTTGTGAAAACTCAAAGTCACAAAGTTTATAAGTAGTCCCGAGCACTTCAAATTTTCAAGACATTAAAATACTCATGTTTCTAGTAGTGTAATTTCTAAATTCTTTGTGAGGAGATGAGAAATTATTTAAATCACTGAAATATTGTTTGGGCTATCCATAACCTAAAGGAACTATCCCAAATGAATTTGAGGTAGCGCCGTATGCTTTCCCTTACAAACAGTTTGATTTACACACTGGAAACAGACAATTTTTATTGCTGTCCTTCTATACATCACTCAAGAATCTTTAACTTACAGACCATGGACAAAAGTATTCGCACAATAATGGCGGTTGCGTTTTCCCCAGCACCGGTTGATGGTATTCACAATGGATACGGATTTTTTTCTTAATAACACATCGTCTGTATTTATTATTTTTTTTCAAACATCTCCAGACACTTTTTTGGAAACATTGGTATTATCATTTTCATTAAAAACTCTCGACTGGTTACATCCGATAAAACACGTTGTCTGTCACCTTCCGTATCAGTTTCCTCTCACTTCGCGAGATTTTCGCCGCCCACTTCGCTGACTATTTTCAACTGTGCCTTCGATCCTAAACTTTTTCCAAGTGCTAAACACTGTTGATCTGGGTATTTCTAACAATCTGCCGACTTCTCCAATACTTTTACCTTTTTTTAAACAGAGTAATTATGTTTTGTTTACGACCTGTACTTCACTCTGCAGATTTTCGTCCCATTGCATTGAAACAACAATTTCACGTGAAAATTTGTAGCAGACGACAAAATAAGTTCACAGACGAAACTCTGTGACCTTCACCTTTATAAATTTATTACCAGTGTCAAGTGAAAAAAACGTTATGCTTATCGTCGACCGACTAGGGAAACCCGCATCATTTGTTTGACTTTTAACGTTGCCTTTACCGTGCGAATACTTTTGTCCAAGGTCTGTATATGGAGGAATCAACAAATGCCAGTGAAGTTTCTCAAATTTGGGTCATTGCTCAACCTTTTGGGATCACTGATTAGTGAAGTTTCTTTCGCATATAGGGAGAAATGTTGCTTGTTTGTAAAGCCAGTTATTGATAAAGATGTTGCATCAATTGATGTAAAATCCATAGCATGGATTTCAGTAAGATTCCAAGTTGTTGTATAATAGTTTAACATCCCACTCAAGAATATTTCACTCCTATGGAGAAGTCACCATGTGCCTGTGAAATAATTACAAACACTAACAAATTTTGCCTGTGCTCGGCACTGCTGGCCGTAGAGCTGGAAGGGTTCTTTGCCAACACCTACTGTAACACGGGACCTTGCTTTTCACTGTCTCATCCAAAAGACAGGAATGGCCAACTACAGAATGGCGCTGCACGGATTTGAGCCCCGGATCCTTGGATTTGAAGTAGAACACTCTAACCACGCAGCCCCAAGTTTCCAAGTAGGAGGAACATTCACAAAAGAAGGCAGAACTGGAGAAGTGCACAAAAGCATGTTTATTGGCAGAAAGAGTAGGATGAAAATATGTGAGTAGATGGGTAAGTTAACAGCCTACTGGCCACTAATGTAAACCCTACCACAGAGAAAAACTTATGGAATCACTTTGAACTTCACCATTAAACCTAGTATTACAGTGAGGAATATGCCATAAAACCAAGAATTTTTTACAAGACCTAATTTTTGAACACCACTGGTTCTACATTTTTCCACCACACTATTAATATGCAATCATTAAAAGAAATAGGACCTTTCTTGTATTTTTTTTTTTTATCAAAATAAAATATTCTACAAGAATCTTTTTCCAAGGAAGAGTTGCTGTTGGATACCTAACTCCAATATGAATATATTTAATTTAAAATACCAGTTTGTCAATGAAGGCATCTACAGCTGGTCCTGCCTTGACAAGCAACATCACTCTTCTTGGCTTCTTCAGTTGTTTGACCATGTCCTCTAAGCTCTTAGCACCTATCACATTTGTACCTTTTGCCTCTTTCTGCAGAAATTGATCCACTTTTTCCACTGTCCGGTTAAAAGCTACAACCTGAAGAATAAGACATGAAACATATGAAAGAGAAGCCAATGAATGCTCCATAGAACCATTAGAACTTATCTTGAGAGGCCACTGTTGTGAGAGACCACCTGTTTTGACAGACCATCTGTCTTGACAGACCACGTGTTTTGACAGACCACCTGTCTTGAAGGACCACTAATGAATTACAATGTATAAATTATTTGTTCACTAATCATTAAATTAAAGCCTGTCTTCAGCAATCACCAGGACTTGGCACCATAAAAACTTCGGAATTTACTCAAGACTGAAATTTTACTAAACTCCAGCGAATACTAAATTCTGAGTAACCGAGAAGCTAGAGTTGAGAAAATTCTCAGACTTACGAAATCTCTGGTCTGGGCACCATAAAGCTTAAGAATTCACTTAAGTCTGAGATTTGCTTCACTCCAGCTTCTCAGCCAATCAGAATTCAGTATTAGCTGTAGTTGAGTAAATTCTCAGACTTAAATAAATTCTGAAGTTTTATAGTGCCAGGCCAAGGTCTATCGCTTGTAACGGTACTCAGCCTTACTAAGGCTATTGGGGTGGGCTCTCCAGACAGCTTCTACTGTACTGTAATTTCTGAAGTCAAATAATACTGCCAATCTATCTTTCTTTCTCTCTGTTAGTAGGGGACTTTCTATTGGCAAACCAACACCATCAAAATCTTTGTTTGCATGTATAATAAGGTGTCAATCTATGGAAATTAACAGGTGGCAGATTGTGTTGTTCAGTACAGTCTAACCTGTTTTAAGAGACCTTCCAAGGGAAGGAACAAAAGGGGTCACATATGACAGGTGGTCTCTTAATTCAGGTGATTTATATAGGAAGTCATTTTGGGAACCATACATTAAGGTCACATAAGACAGGTGATCCTTTAATTCAGTGGGTCGCTCAGGCAGGTTAGACTGTATCTGTTCATCATGAAGGTCCCTAGTTTGATCCCCAATCTACAAGTAGCCAGATTTTTCAAAGGTAAATTTTCATCTTTCTATACAATTTTTTGCCCAGAGGGAGGGTAGATAATCAAGGAGGTCCAGTTTGATGGTTGTTCGTATTTTTGTTTAATGTCCCCATTAAGAATCTTTCACATACATATATATAATACAGACTCACCTGCCTTACTGACACACTGAATTAAAGGAAACCTGTCTTATGTGACCTAAATATGTGGTTCCCAAAAAAAAAAATTCCTATATAAATAACCTGAATTAAGAGACCACCTGTCATATGTGAACCTTTTTGCTCCTTCCCTTGGATGGTCTCTTAAAACAGGTTTGACTGTACATCACTGTAAGCTAGTGAAGGGCAACAGATTTTGCCATAGATGCTTGGCACTTATGGCTTCATGAAGCATTCATGTATGTGGCACTTAAAATGTAGGTGGACTAATCAAGCACACACAGGCACACACAGGCGCACAAGACATCTCTCTCACTGCCTCACAAGGATGAGTGCATCGCAATACTTTTACCAGTGATTCAGTCATGCTGTTTATGAAATCAAGTCGTGAGAAATTAAGGTTGATAACAGGTGTCTAAAGCATCGAAACTAAAAGGCATAGCCTATTTTTCTTTCAGGTGAACAATAAAGCCAATGATTCTGTGACAAAAAAAATGACTTAAATTTCCTTAAATACGAATTACCCATTTCATTCACGCACTAGGAAATAGTATCTGTAGACTCAGGTGACAAAAATTGACATGAAAGCAAATTTTGTGTGGGCAATTACCTTTCGTATTGATGTAACCGAGTATTGGATGAAAAGATTAGGAGGCAAATACCTATGAACAAATATCAGACATCATTTCAAAAAACTGAAAATAGATCCATTATGTACTCCAGGTTACCCTAGTCGTTTAACTTGAGGGCTTTATAATTCAGCTTGAATCTGTTTAAAGCTTATGCACATTCGATAAGTAAGGAGACATTCAGAGTGCAAAATTTAAATGGAGAGGTCTTTTAAAAACAAATTTATGTAGAAACGGCTGGAAATTAGCGATCACCTGTTCGCCAATGGGTAATAAAAATACTTCCGGGCTACTGATTTTTTTCATCGAGTTTGCCTGTGTGGCGAACTGAAATTTTCCGGATTAGGTATCTTTTTTTCCTTTTTTTGCACCATGGGTTTTCTGAGCATATATCTTTAATTTTGGTCTCAATCTTCAGAATGCTTGAATCCTGAGAATGAGTGATAAATATTTTAAGTGTCTATTTCATCACACAAAAAGGTGACCATTAAGGCTTGACACTAAACATCGTAATAGCACCTTAAACACACATTTTTTTCAGATGTCATTGCAATATTTTGTTCCAACGATCTTGTCCGAGGTGTACAGACGCCTCTGACCCACATTGGACTAGGAGACTGAATCGCAAACAATTGAATCACACATACCGTACATACAATGTACAAAGATCAGAGTGTCCATATTGCTTCTTTATTCATTCATTTATTATAGTTTGTTAAGAATGACATTTCCAAAGACGTTCAGCATAAGTGTAAAATACAAATTATTCTTTCATTTAGCACTGACCACTGACAATGGGGGCGAAAGAGGCAAAAATAAAACGGGGGCGAAAATTTTCCAGTACATGTATACAGTAATAAGAATTTCCTGACAATTTCCTGCCCTGATGACATGTACATGAACATCCCCTCCAAAAAAAAAATTAATAAATAAATAAAAATATATTAAACAAATCAAATTTATTTCAAATAAACAATTTTTACAGAGGAAGTATTTAATGCATCTGTCATATGAATCTAATCAAATCACCACTACATTATTATATACCCATTATTTGTAACTGTGGTCCCGTGGTTTTGGTTGGCAAAATGATAGACACCTGCAGAGACATAGACATCGTTATAGTAACTGATTGTTCCTTGATGTCATTTTCTAGGAATCTGTATCATTTTGCCAACCAAAGTTATAGGACTGCAATTTAAGTTAAAATGTCTATAATCATATACATTTTATTACATATACATGCATAATCTTACCGTAAATCCATGGTCATTCATGTTGAGGATTAGATTCTGTCCCATCACAGCGAGCCCAATCAGGGCAATATCTCCCCTGGAATGAAATCAGAAAATAACGCTGAGAATATAGGACATAAAGCTGAAAAACTTGTCATTACAGTGATAAGAAATCTACCCATAAAATTTGATGACATGATCGGGGTGCACAAGTGTGTAGTAACTAGGGTGAACCTATGACCACATGTAAATTAAACCATATTTCTGTTTGCAGTTTTGTTGCTAATGAGAATTCATTACATGTACACATGTACTAGTAATGATTGTAAATGTATCTAAGAATCACCCTTACTTTGTTGATAATTGCTGGTACATGTACATGTAATTGAAATAGGTTGGTAGGAGGGAATCATAGGGCTGGGGTAATGCAGATCAGGGTTGGGGGTGGTGATGGTGGTACATGTACATGTATTTATAACTTCAGAAGAGTGAGAGTCAAACACATGTACGACACTAAATTAAAGTCAAACACATGTACGGCACTAAATTAAAGTCAAACACATGTACGGCACTAAATCAAAGTAAGATCTCCATTGGGGAACACGGGTGTTGCTTTTGCATATACTGTACCTGTATACTGACATGTCGGCCTATTATGTGTGTCGGCTAATTTTGCACGTATATGAAATGTTATGTCACAATTTGTGAAACGTTGAAAAATTTATCACAGCATTACTGATTTTTTTTAAATCTGGCCTAAGAGCGTACTTCTTCTTGAAACGAACTATACTACATGTAGCTATAACACCAGCGGCAGCATCTACTTATGGCCTATATACATGTACGTGTACATCAACCATATTTTGAAATTTCCATATGCTATGTTTTGGATGACAAAGACTAAATTTTGAACAAAACGCAGAATTAGCCAACCTCGTGTCCATCCATTGACACTATGGTGTTCATATAATTTCCGTAATAGGCAAAAGATTGAACGGATACAATTTGAGAAATTCACATCAATCTGAATTTTAAAGATCATACTGAAACTTGGACACAAATTTAGTTTCCACTTTCATTTTCAAAAGACATTTATAATCGAAATAAGTGTGCTTAGGGTCGCAGAATTAGTCGACAGTATTGTATACAGTGGAACAAGTCTAATCAGGCCAATAAGTACAAAAAATTCATGCAGCCTGTCAATCACTCTTCAAGTCTATTTCAATCTCACTCAGGAGACCATCTCACTAATCTCACTTAGGAGATAATCTCACTAATCTCAGTTAGGAGACCATCTCACTAATCTCACTTAGGAGACCTTCTCACTAATCTCACTTAGGAGACAATCTCACTAATCTCACTTAAGAGACAATCTCACTAGGAGACAATCTCACAATAATCTCACTTAGGAGACCTTCTCACTAATCTCACTTAGGAGACAATCTCACTAATCTCACTTAGGAGACAATCTCACTATAATCTCACTTAGGAGACTATCTCACTATAATCTCACTTAGGAGACCATCTCACTAATCAGACCAATTTAAGACAGTCACTTGGGTTGTCTAAATAGCAAGTTTTCACTTTACTTTTTGAAAGAATGCATGTCAAGGACTGGATTGACTTAAATCATCACCCTCAACAACTTATGCAAAATAACCACAAAACACCAAGATGCCAAAGGGACCTTAATGGTCACCTGAGTAATGAATTTGGTTGAAATCGACACACTGATTCCTGAGAAGAAGCCTAAAATGAGAAATCCCAGATTAAGGTAATTCTATGTAAATTGTTTAACCCCAGGGCGGGGTCGAAACTGACCATAGTGCCTTCACTTGAACAAACTTGAATCTACATCAAAAAAGGATGCTATAGTCCAGAAATCAGCATACAATGTATTTATAGGCTTTTACTGATGTCATTATTTCATGATTCGCTTTTAACATAAGTATTTAATTTAATAAATTTTTCATTTTTTACAGGGATTTTTTTCCCAATTTGTTATAGCACTGAATTTGCTTTTAGGAGATTTATTATAGAGCAACTCTACTGTACATATATATTCTCATTACATCAACCAATACCTAAACACCTTTTCTCATTTACCCCTGAAATTTCAAAATGGACTCTTCCAATCAATTAAAAGGACCTGCTTAAATGTAGCATCAGGGGACAATGTAAGTTACATGTACATGATCAAAAGAGACTAGAGCTGAAAACATATAATGAATATCCCATTGCATGTGCAGATCCAGGATTTTTTTCCAGGTTTGGGGGGGTCAATATTTTCAAGAGGGGGGGGGAGGGTCCAACTTGTGAAAAGGAAAAAACAAACCC
This sequence comes from Pinna nobilis, assembly GCA_016161895.1. NCBI lineage: Eukaryota > Metazoa > Mollusca > Bivalvia > Pterioida > Pinnidae > Pinna > Pinna nobilis. Next base: position 955 of record JACSZP010050059.1, on the reverse strand, counting down.
TGTTAAAGTGAGAATTTAAGCAAAATTGACTATCATTGGTATATATTTTGCCAATTCCAGGGGGGATCTGGACCCCCCACTGGCCCCCCTCTAGATCCGTGCATGCATTGAGATGACAGACCTATTTCTTCTCTTTTTTTTTCTCATTTAACAAATTGACTGCATTACCACACTGATTGCCATCTCAATCATAACTATGTAATATGTATCAAGTGATGCCAGGTGGCTACTGTCACAACGAGTGCCGACGACAGACGTATACACATGTGTAGACTTCAAAAATCTATTTTACTTAATGTACTTGAATCATCAATCTATAAATGGAGTTATTTCTGAATAGACAAAATATTTAAGATTGTATAATAATAGCTAAGAATTATATGTCCATTGTCACGGAAGCCTTTCTTTGATCTCTATTGACTTGTGTAACAATTATTACTTCAACTCTGTCCTAGAAAACTAACGATCATTTTTTAAATTGCCTTAAGGCTAATAAATTACAGGTAAAATACTGTAAATGTACATATTATATTGTTGTTTGTCACACAGTCTATATTACTCAGCTATACAAAGGCAGCTTCAATCTCACAGCTGATTCAAGCTTCACTAATATAGTCCTAAGATGAACAATTTTTTTCTGTATCTTAGGGTGTGCAATTAGCCGATTGGTTAGTGCACTTGCTTCTCACCAATCAATGCAACCTAGGTTCGATCCTCCAATTAGACAGGGGAGTATGTGAGATGGTATGGTGGTTTCCAATTCGGACATGTGGGTTTTCTCCAGGTACTCTGGTTTCCTCCCACAGCAAGAACATAAGGGCCACATGAGACATTAATATGAAATTACATAACTTAATTTTTACTGGTAATCTAAGTAAAAGAGATAAATTTTAAACTTTTTTCTATCTGTATAAATATATATATATATATATATATGCATGCAGCAAGAGGGACT
>JACSZP010050056.1:0-12455 GCA_016161895.1 Pinna nobilis | reverse complement strand
TTTTGAAATTTAGTTCACAGGAAATTTCGTCTGTAAGGTGAAGCGTCAAGAATAATGTTGTTCAACTGCACATATTTGTTGATGTTTGTAGACTCTCGTGCAGTTTGTAATGATGCCTGTGAATGGTCTTTTCATTGGTTAAGACTTTGGTAGGTCAATCTTGTGTCATTACTTTCACCTCAGTCTATTAATCGTCCATGAAAACCACCAAAGAGAAGTAATTCTTGATTTACTATGTACATGTATGTCGGTCAATTTTCGGAGGGACCATGACTATTTCCAGTCAATGAGATGCTAAGATAGGCTCTTTCACTATTTCAGAATCGTAGAGTGGAAGGCAAATTCACCATGAAATCCAATACGAGAGTGATACTACTAGCTATGTTAGCCTCCGTCTGTTACTGTGTAACACCGGTGGCTCCACCTACGGTAGCGGATTCCACAATGAAATGTGAGTGCACGTGTACGCAAGTTGGATCGACAAAAAGTTTGTATAAGGCTAGTGGAAATTTTGTCGGAAATATCAAGGCTGTATCCAAAAGTGTGGTTAAAAAAGCTTCGATGACGTCAATTGTGCCGAACCCGACGACGACAGCAACCACAAAGCAAACTATTGAAAAAGATATAATAACACCAATAACAATAGTGACGAATGCAACAACTGTTAAAACAAACGTAACAACAACAGCAACAACCAAAACAGTGACGACAAACGAAATACCCGAAATACCCACAATCAATACAACGACTTATCAACCAAACGCTACAACACAAGAGATAAAAAAGGAAACATTTAAGCCGAGAATACGATTTATGGATGTAGTGAGCGATGACCAAAGTTTTTCGTTCGGCGAAAATAATATTTTGTCACCACCTTTGAGAAACACAAGTGCGTCTTCAGCTTTAAGAAATAAACCATCTGAGAAAGAAGCAAAGATAACACCGAAACAGGAAGTTGAAGCTGTTAAAACACAGAAATTGAAAAATGTGCAAATAAGTGGCAAAATGGTGTTATCTAATAAAGTGATGTCTATGAAGAATATGAAGAAAATGCCTCCGATTAAAGCACCTCAACTTCTCGGTAAAATCATAAAGGGATCCGAAAGTATCAAGTTAACTACGCAAAGTTCAATTACAAATGCGACTGTCGTAGATAAAAGTCCGAGTACAACAACCGAAAGGAACAAAGCGAAAGATACGATAGCAAGTACAAAAGCTAGTGAAGTTAATGGAGCAGTCACTGAGGGGGAGGCAAATATAAAAGCCAAAATAAAAACACCAAAGTACAGATTGCCACTAGACGATCGAAAAAACGAAAGATTCACTAAAGAACCTTCCGCAATGGTAATGAAAGTACAACAGGGCCTAGTCATACCAGATATAGCAATCAGCCAACATTTCAAAAAGCCTATTGGCATCCTATCCGGTGTTATACGGTCCGAGTTTAAAAATACTTTCAATAATCAAGAGGGATACATAATTGAGTCCATTTCAAAAGTGAAAAAAGTCCAGAAGATGAATAAACAGAACAACATGGTTAAGACGACATCGACTGCAGCACCAAAATCCCCGGATGTAAGAAAAGTTCACATGAAAAATGAACCGGAAATGCTTAGACAGAAGACTTCGAATGTTGCACCAAATCCTCCGGATGTGAGACAGATAAAGAATCAGCCGACAAAAATAGAAAAGAAAATATCGAGTGCTGCCCCCGATCCTCAAGTGAATCAGCAGTGGTCTACCGTCCCAACCACTACAGCTGGTCAGTGGCAACAAGAAACGGCAACGCCCTCTTGGACATTTGGCCAGAACTGGAATGTTGGCAATACAGCTACACCAGGGCCGATGTGGAGAGATATTACCACAACAACTATGAACCCAAGAAATAATGCGGACCCGACCAAACCTTCCAGAAATCTATGGATGGTCGATCCCTCCGGACATAATATGCAGGGTAAAAACCAAATGCAGGTAGTTACAGCTCCGACTACCGTCCCAATGCCCCCTAGTATGACACTGTCGGGGATGGAACAAATGGGAGGACAAGGCGGAATGGGGATGGAAGTCCAACCCCCGGAAGTAGCCGGGTATAACATGCAAGGAATGCCTTTCCAGATGGGTGAATTCCAAATGAGTCCATATTTCTACAACCAACAAATGAAGAAATAAGGAAATTGGATTGACTTTTTTACAGTTGTTCTCTTTCAAAAGATGAAATGTGTGTCAAAATAATAAGTTTGCCTTCTGACACGCACAAAAAAGAACCTATTACATATAGAGACATAAGACTGAATTGCTAAATATTTATAAATACATTGTGATAAGCGGACAAGTTAAGCCTTCCGCTAGAGCATCGCATTCTATTATTCTGTAGCCCAGATAATTATATAACTGATTTTATCACTGTGATTAATCCATTTTTTTTTTTCGAATCATACTACAAATTGACTAATTCTCGACGCCCTTTTATGATTTCCTGTTTATGTTTTGACGGTGGATATGTACCTTTAATATGGGAACCCTTCCGAATATTATCCATTTATTAACGGGTCCGTACTGTTTATCTGGAAATTTTCGCTGTTGATTCATTTTTGCCTTTTTTCGCTCCTACATGGGTAGGCAAATTCAAAATGAGGACAAATATTTAAGCACAGTTTAGTCCTGACATGCATCTGATCCATGAGACTGTAGAAACACACAGTAAAATTGACACTGGTTGGTTGTATTGTTGTTTGACGTTCCAGTCAAGAATCTTTCACTGATATGGAGACGTCACAGTGTGTCGGTGAAGGGCGATGAATTTTGCCTATGTTCCGCACTTAAAGCCGTAGAGCAGGGAAAGTTCTATAACGTGCTGACAATAACTATAACACGTGACCTCGACTTTTACTGTCTCTTCCGAAAGACACGGACAACCAACCGCATCGTATGTGACTCAGTTTCAAACCCCGGACTTGGTAAAATTAAGACGATGTCAGTTTCATGGCGAAAATAACAATGTTCAAAAATATCGAGGTAAACAGTGTTTTACGAATTAATGAATATTTATAAGTTTACACCAACTATATCCTTTATTCGTGGTGATATTACAGAGTATGTACTTCTCGTTTATTTTCAATTTAATGATGAACTATTTGTTAAAGATAAATTTCAACTTACAACTCAAGATTTTTTTACTTTTTAGAAGTCATAAAATATCAGTTGTTTGTTTTTGTTTTGTTGCTGTTTAACGTCCCACTCAAGAATATTTCACTCATATGGAGACGTCACCGTGTGCCGGTGAAGGGCGACACATTTTGCATGTGCTCGGCACTTATGGCCGTAGAGCAGGGAGGGTTCTTTAACGTGCCAGCACCTACTGTGACACGGGACCTCGGTTTTTACTGTCTCATCCGAAAGACAGTGACGGCCAACCGCGGAGTGGCGCCTGCGGGAATCGAACCACTGGCCTCTCGGCTGGAAGTCGAACAAGCTAACCACTCGGCCACGGAGGCCCCATAAAATATCAGTGAAGGGCTTCTAATTAACCTTTCCATTTACACTATCAAAATTGTTAAACTCAATACAGAGCACTTACGTTAACCTCGGAAAAACACTACAAATTTATTGTGTCTTCATTAAATTCGAAACTTTTTCCGCCAATAGTTCAATTATATACTATGCTCGGCTCATAGGAGCAATGGGGGATATTTAACGTGTCGACACCTGAGGTGACCAGGGACATTAGACTTGGTGTATCCCAACGCGGTCTTAGGGCTGCATTCGATCACGGAACCACAACTTTGATTTGACAGTTAAAGAATGATTATGAGGGATGTTGTAGAGCCATTCCCCCAGAGTCATCCCCCGGCAAAATGGCTATATAGCCATATTTCCCCCCCCCCCCCCGGCAAAATTGCTATATAGCCATCTCCCTATCCCCAGAAAAATGGCTATATAGTCATCTATCCACCGGGGGAAATTGGCTATATAGCCATCTTTCCCTCTTCTATAGTCATTTTTCCCAGGTAGTATAGCCATTTTTACCGAAAGTCAAATTTTCCCCTGAATATGACTGTAAGTCAGCATTGTCTTCCCTCGGTGAGATTCAAAAGACGTTCATACAAACTTTTTATTAAAAAAATATTAATATCAATAATTTTGGGGATTATGAAAAATAGAAAAAATCAATTATTTTGGGTTTCTTCGTATATGTTTTAAACTTTTATCGAATTTTACACATAAGAAATTGTGTGAAAAGTAACTATTTTTCGTGCATTTTACTCAGTAATAAAAAGTATATACAAGTCTTGTCCTCCTCCTTTTCATGCACTCGGATTTGATTGGACACATGCATTTTCTGTAATATCTGGATTGATTTGAACACAGTGAATTTTCTTTAAAGAAATATAAAACCACCTCCAAAGAAATAGGAACAGATTTTTTAAGGGGGTGGTAGTGGTGATTGGGGGTTTTAACGTTAACTTTCATCGTGAGAATTTTATTTTCGCGTTATTTCGCGCAACCACTTACTAACTAAAATAAAGTTCTCGCTAAATATACTGACCTGACATTGCCATGCACCATACAACATAAATTAAACTTGCACACACACGAAAGATAAAGTCTCGTAAATAATTCAACAAATATTGATACGCCAAAATAAAGTTCCGCAAACATTTCTGGATTTACAGTTGTCCTCAGACAATCATTGCGAATTTTATGTTAGTAGATACCGATAAGTTATAACGCAAAGGTTACATTTAAGGTGGCAAGGTATATCATATTGATCAGAGATAGACATATCATTTCAGAAACATACTACATGCATTTTTCTCTTATGACTCTTGTGTGTATATATATATATTCAAAGAAAGTTCAGGATTTGGTTCTCATATAATTGAAATTCCATTGTAATCTATATATTAGATAAATACATTTTTTCGTCATGAAAGTTAAATTCTAGTAACATCATTTCAATATTTATTACAAAGATAATGAATAGACCTGTGGTACAATTAATTAACACAAAAATAAATAATTGAAATCTCACATGAGTAATGTATGTTAACTATTGTCAAAATTAGACCCAGGTTTCTAAATTCAAACATGCTAGCATTTTTCATTTATTTTCTATGTTTGCCAAATTCAGATAACAAAATTACAGACTGTAGAGACCCAGACCATAATTGTGTTCGAAAAATGAATTTCACTATATATTCTCTGCATCTGTTTAATTTTGTTCTCTGAAGTTGTTTTCAGTGATAAATTGTGATTCCTTATATCATGATCAAGAACTGAGAATGATTTTGAGTATTTCTACCACAACACACGTGGTTAAACCATTCTAGGGCGGCTATATAATCGAAGCTGCAGTTGATTAAATACGATGTTTATCGAAAATACACATGTTGATTAATATTTATGGTAAAAACATAACTCATTAGAATTTATCATCATGTTCATCTAACTCTTGTTAGTTATTTTTCAAAGTTCCAAAACGCTCGCTAAAGCTTGCGCTTTGAAACTTTATAAGTAACTAACTCGAGTTGGGTAAACATGAGAACAGCCCACTTGCTGTTTATACTCTAGATATGTAAATAATGAATTAATGTTCAAAAAGCAGCGCGTATCTCAAGTAAATATAAGTTAATTTAAACCATGGTTTCCATCGCCATTTATATTTACGGGTGCCACGAGTGGAGCAGGAGTTGCTTACCCTTCCGGAGCAACTGAACCTGGTTTTCAGCGGGGTTCGTGTTACTCTATTTTTGGTTATAAGTGTATTTCTGTTTGTGGTGTTGTCGCTTTTATTTTTGCCACGGTATTATCTGTCGTTGACTTACTGAATTTGAAATGCCCATTGGTATCTTCTACTTCACCCCTTTTATGAAAACAAATTTAGGTTGACTTAAGCATATTATTAGAATCTCTTCGTTTATGTATATTTGAACGTGTGTAGTTGTCAGTTTGAGAACATCATCCTATTTTTTCTTAACCCTTTCAACACCAGAGACCAAAATAGACTGGTCCAGACAATAGAAAAGAGCATACCATTCTGATACTTTGGGTTGAAAGGGTTAAGCAACATCTTTATTATTACGTATATAATTATCATAAGGTATTACTTAAACTGACACGTTCTTCTTTGCATCTGATTAAAGTATACAAACCACATGCGGAAATATTTATAACAAACTATAATAACTGTTCTCCTGAAAGCAAAAGTAATCTTTCGTTCGCTGACAAATCTGTTTATATCTGTTTTTAAATTCTTCATAAAAAATTAAAACACAGTCACGACGTGATAAAATGGTGAAAAGGGCACAAAGACGAATTAAGTAAATAAAATTAAGGCGAAACTAGGGTAAAAATAACCAGAGTATTTTGACCTAATGTTCACACAGAGAGAGAGAGAGAGAGAGAGAGAGAGAGAGAGAGAGAGATAGAGAGATCAGGGTTGGGCACCATAAAACTTGTGAATTTACTTAAGTCTGAAAAGATTCTCAAATGCAGCTCATCCTGAATTCTGATTGGCCGAGAGACTGGATTTTCAGACTTAAGTCAATTTTCAAGTTTTATGGTGCCCAACCCTGGATTCGCCGCGACGTAATATACTCATGAATTCCTCTTTTCTACCCTGGAGTCTCTGTAGTCATTTCATTTTATTTGAAAAATTCGCCGCGGTTGATTTTTTTTTTTTTTTTTTTTGCGATGTTCGTGATACACATGTCTGAAGAACACATTTAACGGAGTATAGATAAATTAACATGTAAATTCTTATTTTTCCTGATGACTTTTGAAACTCCTGTACCTGTTCATACTTTCGTCATGATAATAATGATGACCTTAAATACGAGGTGAAGGAACAGACCCTAACGGGAATCTCTAATGAAGCAGACCATATCGGAAATCTCTATTTTTCCATCTTCTCCTGTCTATGGCGTTTTCATTTCCCATATTTCATGCCAAGGAATGTCCTTCTTATGAAATTGAACATTTTATTTTGAGGGCCAAACGACTTACCTATAAACTAATAGCAAGGGGATTCATTGTTGAACGTTTAAAATAGTCGTCACAGACATTTAATGGTCGATATGGTGAAACTCGTTAAACAATGTGAAGTCCCCCTCAGAAGCATGTTGGATGGAATTCTGGTGCAAGAAGATATTCTGTGGCCACTTTACAATAGTCAGGTTAAGAACTTACCACATGTAATGACCTTTTTATCAACCTTGTAATTTTACTGAACTCGATAGGTTTCTATGGATTATTAGCAAAAAGTTTGGCATGCTAAAGAGGATTCCCGGACACCTGCTTCTATCCCATTTTGGACTTGAATTTTAGAATTCCCTTGATGTTTCTAGACTTTTATCTTGTTATGAGTATTTTACACTTTCCATCAAATCAACATTTTTAATTAATATAACTATGATATCTTCCAGGCCAATGAAATGAGATGAAGTCATCACCATGGATACTCATGACAATCACTTTTGCAACTATCGTCACCCGGGCAGGGGCGGATCAGTTTCCCTTGGAATGCCAATGCACGTGCAATCATAAAAATGACCCTCGAAAATCCTACACAGCCTCTGGGAATTTGATGGCAAAGGCGGGAAATATTGTGCCAGAAGAGTCTAAAACACATTATATTAAGGTTGACGATAGTTCTCCGGACGGAACTACAGTTACACTACACCCTACAACAACGATACCTCTTGTGCCTATAAAACAACCGGAAGTGACGACAATTGTGAACGTACAGAACGGATTCTCTACAGATCTAACAACACCGTCAGTGCAAGTGGAAGTAAATACAATTAGTGATATACCAAACCATAACATAAATATAAAAGAACAGTCAAAATCGACCCCGAAACCCGCCCATAACGTAGTCCCAAATAGCAGCATCGCTCCTACTAGTACACCTTCAGAGGAAAAATCTGTTGCTGCGAAAATTAGAAGCACTGTTGAGCCTACGACAAAACAGCCAGTGACACCCACTTCAAAAACACCACTTCCGACAAAACCATCTTCATTTAATGCAGTCAAGACCACGACATTCGCCCCAGTGATTCGTCCTATTAAACCAACAAGGAATATTATTAGTATCAAGAAACATACTCCAGTATTTTCGTTCAAGAAGAATAATAAACCAATTCGTAGATTTCCACTCGCGAGAAAAACAAAAATTATACCACCACCGACGAAGGCGTCAGCTGTCCCAGTCGTGAGCGCGTTCCCGACAACCCAGGGACAGAAAGAAGAAATAACGCCCAAACCTGTCCGTATTAACGGAAATACTGCTAGGAGAAATTCATTCCTGAAACATCGCTCCTCGATCAAGCACGAGGAAATACGGAAACCTGGGCTTATGAGAAAGCACACAGGAAAAGTGTTTGCACATGGAGTCAACTTATCAAAACAGAGCAACAAGAAAACACAAGTGAATATCAAATCTGAAGTCAATACCGTTCGCAAAAACAATGACGCTATGGCCAAACCATTACGTTCAAATTCATTTCGACGAAAACACATTTTAAGTAGCCAAACAGATACTCACAGATTGGAAACAATGATGCCACAAGTTACATCTATTCGCATATCCCCAACGCCGTCAGAGAGAAGGGTACAAGCAAATATAAAGCCTAGAACCAAAGCCGTTCAGGAAAGGATCATACCTGGAAATTCAATCCGGCATATACCAACTCGAAATAGACCCGTTTCTGTGAGTAACCCAAAGTCGAGGGATATTCAAATGTCCCCTTTCTCTATTCGAGATAAGACAGCAGCAGCAAAACCTCCGTTTCCACCGCCAACTGTCCAACCGATCAGAAAAACGACAGCACCAAAGCAGGCCAAGTCGTCCATTGATCTTTTATCATCGCTGGTGTCATCTTTGAAAACTCAGGGTGGCACCGAAAGTGTAGCATTACTTCTCAGAAATCTAATGAATGCTGACAGCCAATCGAGTATGGATAAAATGATCCATCAGCTTAAACATACACTAGACCAAACCAACCAACCGAATCAGAGACATCCGACAAATAATGCCGCCATGAACCGGCAAAATCCGACAAATGCTGCCATGACAGGAGTCATGGGATTTCCATCCTCTATGCTTCTCGGAAATTGGAATGTTCCTGAACAAACACATCCCAGCGAGCGTCAATGGACAACGCCGCAGCCGACAACAACGGCGGACTGGCGATTTACCATGCCGATGAATGGATGGAATATATGGCCGGAAATGAATACGAAAAGGCCCAGTGTCGACACAGTGCCGACAAGTCCTGCTTGGAAACAGAGTTCTCATCCTGCATCCTCCAACACAAACGATGAAGTCAAAACAAATTTGTCTCAAACGAAAAAATCGCCCGAAAACACACAATCGTCGAGCAATACGCAGAGTGCTGTTCAAACGGATACCAACGTCAAAAATAGTACACAAGAGAGTTTGTCGCAAACTTCAACGACAGACCAGCTATTGACTCTTCTAAAAAAGTTGACCAGTGGCGGTGGTGGTCAAACTGGGAGTGTACAAATGCAACAGACTGTAGATAATAATATGCAACTAACAGACGCTCCGTCACCGGGTTTTGGCTTCCCGGGTATTCCCTTCGGAATGGCCGGAATGGGATGGGACAACCCTTTTATGTAGGAACGTTCTATCGTCAGTGTTGATTTACTACAACTTTCATAGTTTAATAATTTAACTTTCCACGTATCCTCATCACTTAGATTCATTTATTATTTTCAAAATTTCATGTGAAATTACGGGAATGTTATTTATCCGATTAAAATTTCCAATTTGAATTCAATATGAATTAGAGTTTGATGATGACAAAGTTTAATTCAATGGTGCCACGTGCAAGTTTGAGTAAAAACGAAGTTCTTTCTACTGCAGTAGAGACAACTTCGTTTTTACTCAAACTTGCACTTTGGGACAAAAACGTAGTTTCCAGAGCTTTAAAAAAAATCTATGCTACATTAAAAAGGCAGCATCTTTAATTTGACCAATTAAAGTTGGTCCGTTAAATGACACGAAAGGGAACAATGGTCATACCGTAGCTTCGATCTAATATTATTTAGTATTTATATTTTTGTCAATTTATTAACATATTTTACGAAGCACTTCAGACAATTAGACTCCAGTCTAGTAAGGTCCCTTACTCACAAAGCATTTGATCAAACAAAGATCTGCTTTTTGATAGTCAACTGTCCAATCTAAAAGTAGTAATATCCGTTTTCGCTTGCATACTGAAGTTTTTATATCGCAGATGATCCGATATGCCAGGGTTTGTATTACATATGAACATTTTTATGCAGAAACAAACTACTTTCTGAAAAGTTGTTGTCACGAGGATACAAAAACCCAAGTTTAATGTGACCATTTTGCAAATTCATGGTCGTTATAAATGACTGTGTTTGCACTTACAATGTTCATTGGCTGGAATTACTTTTTCGATTGAGATTGTTAAATCGTCTTTACTAATTTTGACGAGAATCCGTCTTCCAATTACTTCATATGAATTAGACTTTGACTCGCCGTGGGTGTGACCGTTCAACAGTAGAAGCTTACTTCTTCGTGGCACCTGGTTGCGCCCCTTGGTTTCCAGAGGTCCGTGTACGTGATTGTCAAATATTCACCGAATTTGTACAAGTACGGTATGGTATTGTTGTTTAACGTTCCACTCAAGAATATTTCACTCATCTGGAAACGTCACCGTGTGCGAATGAAGAGCGACAAATTGTGCCTATGCTCGGCACTGCCTAGAGCAGGGAGGGTTCTTTAACGTGCCAACACCTACTGTGACACGGGGCCTCGGTTTTTACTGTCTCATCCGAAGGACAGGGACGGTCAACCGCGGGGTGGCGCTGACGCGGCTCGAACCGGATCTTCCGATTTGCAGTCGAACACGCTACCCTCTCGGCCACGAAGGCCTCGTTTTAAATAAATACTACTTTTATATATGATAATACATGTACATGTATATTAAAAATCAGTATGACAATATTATACATACACAGTATTTCGTGGTATTTGCGCCTTGGCTCTTCCATGGCCAAAAAAAAACCCCGATCGAGAACTAAGGCACACGGTGACGGACAGGGGCAGGAACCACAGTGTGACTCGGGCTAGACCCCGGACCTTACGATCAGAAAGTCGAACAGGCAAACCACTAGGTTACCTCCGCCCTTTTAATTCTGTCTTTGAAAAGACCTGTGAATTTAATAGGGATTTTGGCATGAATTACATGTGTGAAAACTATTTATCTAAAGGTTGCTAATGGTTCAGTTGAAAGTTTCGCGGCCGCCATCTAGACCAGGATGATTTTCCGGAATACGAGGGATGGCTAATATTCCCCTTGTCGAACACCTAGTCCGTTCTTATGAATTTGCTTACAACTGTTGTCGGGAATGACTTATTCCTGGATTTTAAACATACATAAAACGACGACCGGGTGTGGCGCATGGAGTCATGAGGATCGAGTTGCTCGCCCTCCCGGGTCACCTGAACTCACCCCTGGTTTTGGTGTAACTGTTTTTGGTTAATGTATTGTTGTGTGGGTTATAAATTCTTAAATTGTCTCTCCTTTTGTTCCGGTCGTGTTTTTTTTTCTGTTGTTCGAGTTGGTTGTATTATTGTTTAACGTCCCACTCAAGAATATTTCACTTAGGCCCTTTATTGAAGGGTGATAAACTTTGCTTATGCTTGGCAATTATGACCATAGAGCAGGGAGGGTTCTTTAACGTGTCGGCATGCGCTGTGACACGACCGGATCTCGGTTTTTACTGTTTCATCCAATGGAAAGGCTTAGCCATACTTATCTTGGTTTGGGTTCGAACACCGGACCTCACCATCAGTAGCTGTCGGTACGTTAAAGAACCCTCCCTGCTCAGTATCGATCTTAGGCATTGTTGACCTTTACTGGCACAAGAAGGCGTCTCCATATAAGTGAAAGATTCTTGAGTGGGACGTTAAATAACAACAACAACATGCACTTTCTAAACATGATCTGCATAGCGTCCATTATTTCTGTCAAACAAACGAATACGAAAGTCGGGCGCGGGATTCCTCGGATCTCGACCCCAAAGGTAACCTGAAAAACCTGAAAGCGAAAGACACAACCATTAACACAGAAGCCTGAGAAGGGAGCAGGTTGGCTTGTTGGTAAGGTACATCTGTAGATCTTTTCTCTGCCTCTTTTTTAAGACCTATAAGTGAATTACAATAAGTCATCTAGAGATACAGAGATTTATTTCAAACAAGACTTTGGCCTTGACTAGCCCAGAAACGTATTTAACAGTTTAACACGTGTTATGTCTCTGACTAAAGTTAGTTACAGTGCAACGAAGAAGGTATTTTACTATTTTGACTTTTCCTACCCCTTCTTCGTTGCAGCCCAATCCCTATTACGAGACGTCTGAAACTAGCCCGAAATTTGGAATCCAACCGGTCACATCTCGGA
>JACSZP010050043.1:3244-17722 GCA_016161895.1 Pinna nobilis | reverse complement strand
TTGAGAAGAAGTTCAAAATGTGAAAAGTTAATGGACGACGGACGACGGATGACGACGGACGAAAAGCGATCGCAATAGGTCACCATGAGCAAAGCTCAGGTGACCTAAAAATGAAAAAAATGTTGTAGTAAGCTTTGGCTCGAGATGGTAAGAAGTCACAGACAAACCAAGATTTACTTTAAGAGTGGCTGTTAGCCGAAAAACCTATCAGGTCAGCAGTTCAATAAATCTGACTCTTGGCAGTTGGCTTCTGTTAAAAACAACTTGATCAAAGAATGATAAACTGAAAATAAATCTATCCACATGTTGAAAATGTTTTATTCCCACGGTGGTAACAGAATAAAACTATAAACTGATGAATAAACATCAACATGGTGACTCTAATGATTTTCTTATTACTTACATTGTACACATTTGACCAAATTTTTGAAAGTCACTTCAACTCCTAAATTTTCACTTTTTCACTTTTTCATTTTTCTTTTTTTCTTTTATATGGTGCCACAAACAATATTGATAAATCAGCTAACCATGGCAATAATTTCTTTTCTATTGATATGACAGAATGCAGCACTTCTTGGCTTAGCAAGGTTTCATTTTAAATACTATAAAGTCCATGTATCCTTGTTCACAAAATTGAAATGTTCTAAAATATCCAAAGAATATATCGATTAGCTTGGACTACTGGGAAAGGAGGAGCTGTTAATTCACTTAAACTGCCAGCAGTGCTCTACTTTCTACTCGGTAGCTAGGGTTGTGTTTTATCACTAACAACTGTATGTCACCAATTGTTTGAAAGCTACTGGTAAGAAGTGACAAAGCTGGATGTGTTAGAACAACACAAAAATGCTCCTGTTGGCAGCATTGGTTTGAACATTTATAAGATCCAGGGGCATAACTCTGCCAAAAATTATTTACCGGACTGAATTTGAACCTGACCTTTGTATGCTAATCGTATAACTTTGCATTATGAATGTCCATGTACAGCTGAGATAATGAACAATGGATGATGTGATGAAATGATGGACGGGTGGAACATTGATAACACTATATCAGTATATAATATGCCCTAGTATAGTAATAAACAGGCTATAGTTTGACCTTCAAGTGGATATTTTTAAGCAAGGTCCACTTTATTTGAACTACATATACAAAGAAGCTAATACATGTACTTGCTATGCAATGTTTGACTTATGCTAAGGCCACCAAATCATATAAGGCAGGCTTCCATACCAAGCAAATCTTTTACATTAGACATGACATTTCCCTTGTTCCAAACACATGCAATGGAAAATTAAACTGTAAACAACTACAGTCTAACCTGCCTTAGCGACCCACTGAATTAAAGGAAAACCTGTCTTATGTATCCTACATTAGTGGTTCCCAAACCGTTTTTTTCCTATATAAATAGCCTGAATTTAGAGACCACCTGTCATATATGACCCTTTCTGCTCCTTCTCTTAAATGAGGTCTCTTAAAACAGGTTTGACTGTACTATGAACACCACACCTTCAAATCCAATGACTGATGCAGCACCAATTGGTAACACATCAGAATATGTGTACAAAGTATACATGGTTATCAACTGCTTATAAATACAAAGACGGAGCCTGTAATTATTTACTTTCTCCCTTATGTGCTGACAAGCATTTCTAAATGTTTGTAAATACAGCATGTTTCACTGATTAACCATACTGTGTCGGGCCCTGAAGAATTTGAAGTTAAATTCTAGCTCAGGATGAGTTGGCATTTCTCTGTATCAGCTAGTGCCTATAAATATATTAGGACACATACATGTATAATATTGGAGGTCAAAACAAAATTTAGTTTTTTGTAAATTTGTCCATTATCTTGATATTGAGGCATAATGAGAAAATCTCATAAATCTTACTGATATAAAAGGCCAATCAAGAAAAAGCAAATTAGAACATCATATAATCATGAGAATATTGCATTTAATTTGAACAATTAATGTACAAGTTTACACTGAAAAATTGTAACATATACCTCAATGAAAGGAAAAATCTTAATGACATATTTTCATGTGTGCATTCATTTTCCAAATTATTATGTAACATATTACGGTATATGATTTATTGGTAAAGAGAGTACACATGTACAGCATTGAGCAAAACAAATGCATGGATTTATGATTGAAGAAATATTGCTTTAGTGCAGTAAAGATTTGTGCAACTTGAAATATTCTTGGGTAACCTATTTTGACGGAAACCTATTTTGACAGGATTTACTTCCAGAGCTGCAAATGCACGGTGTGACTTTGGGATTTTGAGTATTGATTGTTAGCAGTAGTCAATCTGTTACAATTATTGCTCTTTCTCCAACCTTTTTTTCAGTTTTGAAAATTAACTGGGTTAACTTTAATTAAACATTGTGTTCTTTACATCTGTCAAAACCGACAACTCCATTATAACACAGAAGTCTAAGAATAACAGCAAAAGGTTGAAGAAAATAAGATTTATTCCAAACACTATTTTTTTTGCTTTTGTTTGGTTTTTCTTGTATTCTTACTATGTTATTGACTATAAATCTATAGCTACTCATTAGGTTTTATTACACTTACATACTATCACAGGTAAATAAAATATCTTAAATATGATAACAATCAATAGCCAGTTACCAGTAGGGGTGAATCAATAAATCGATATATCTATACGTATCAATATTTACTTGTGTATCAATACTCAATATAGTGACTGTCCAATACAAGTATGTATAGAAGTTTGGCCCTTGATTTTGGTTAGATCATGTTGGGATCTGTATATCTCTTATAGTTAACACAAAATACTGACTACCAGATTATTGCTGATCCTCAAAAAGCAAAATGTCAACAAGCAAAAGCAGTGCCTGTGAGCATTTTGTAAGAGATCTGAATGAAGAAGCTGTTCTTCATGTTATATTTGGTGGTAATGGGTTCAGGCAAACTCTTTCTATCAATTTTGTTTAGTTCAATTATATAAAAGACATATTTTTGTTGTATTTCTAGGTCATTTGAACATGAATATTCAAAAGAATTTCTTTATCCAATATATCGTGTATCATGAGTTATCATAATATTGTATCATATTGTATCAAAGTTCTACCATCAATACACAGCCCTAGTTACCAGTCTTTCAGCTCAATCAGCAAACATTGATATATGATTGACTCTTCACATGTATCATTTACTATAAGTAGGATGATAACTCAAATTCATAATATTTAAGCTGGCATCCATTGCTGGTGTTAATGTATTGCCCTAATAGTGATATTTAAAAGAAATTTTGAAGGAAGTTGGGTAGGTTCCTCTGTCTATATGTACTACCCGGTAATACACTTTGACTTCTTCACAAATGCTGACCTCTGACCATTAAAACTAAAAATAAAATACCTGCAGACTGTAAAATCCTTTGTCCAAACAGGACATAGCTCCCAGTTTATCTTATAAATAAAGATCACCCAGATATTAAGATGTACAATGTACTGAGGAAATAATAAAAACATAAAATCAATCAACCATTTATTACAAAAACAAGTTTTTCCTGTACCATACTAACACTGAATTACAATTGCTGACCTTCTCTCTTACAGTACAACTGGAAACCAACCAACCAACAAACGTATTCAAAATTACTAAAAATAAGTTGAATGTGTGAGGGCAGAAGTTAAGTAATTGAATAAAATTTGTGGTTTACACCCATGTTACTATCGACATTAAGATATGAACATTTACAGTGACGTGTCCAACTTTGTGCTTGGAACTCTATAGAGTTATGAAGAGTGCAAGTAACTTCTAAGAATAGCTTAGAACTCAAAAACCTCTGAGGTATTGCCAATAATTCATAAAAGAATAATTCCATGAAATAATGTATTTCTTAGACTTAAATCATTTGCAATTGCTAGAAATGTGCTTTGATGTTTTCTCCTCTACCAGTACTTTCTATTTTACTCTAAACAGATGTAAAATGTGAATCCCTCCCAATACTATAAAACAGCACTACATGCCCTGTCACTATATAAATACATGTATGTATACAGGCTACTCTTAGACAGCACAAAAATGTTGTGTCATCATATACAAGTTCAGCAAAACTCTGAGAAAGGAAGTCGGTGAAAAATAGTCATGGAGACAATACAACCAGTAACCTGAAGCAACACAACAGATCACTTCCTTGTTGCTTATAAGAAAGTCTCAGAACAGAGAAATGTGATGTTTTACATAATCACAATATTGCCTACGGTTGTACAACAGTAATCTATCTCCTTGCTGTTCTACATTGCATCCATTTGATTTACCACTGTTGTACAGTACAGAAGCAATAGATTCTCTATGTGTATTATCTCATTATTTCTTTGCCAAGGTTATACATCTCTTTGTATAGTTTTCACATCAACCATGAGTCTCTGTGGAGGATTTCAAGAACAAAGTATTAGAATGGATTGATATAATTTTTTTCTTTTTGCGGAGGGGGGTTTTGCACAATGCTAGGGCTCTCCTTACAACAGCCTATATCTTTTGAGGCACAATGAATTGTTTCCAAAGAGCCATTAAAACTTGTTCTCCAGCAATCTTTAACTCCAAATACTTGATTAAATGTCTCCTATACCTGTATGTATATTCTGAAGAGTGTTAGAGATAACTACTGTCAGTTTCGACATGTCACTTTTTTAATCATTATAAAATGAGAGCCATTTACAAATTTGTTTACATCTGTAAAGTTATGGTTTTTATCTTACTTTGTTCTTATGCATTGGAATCTGTCTTGAGATGCCACCTGGACAGCTGCAGATATGTGGTCTTTCAAGACAGGTGGTCTCTAATGACAAGCTTTATTCATTCAAGATAATTTATGAAGTATTGATTGTACAAGACAGGTTCTATTGTTTCTCCATGTATATTTCCATAACATTGCAGACTCAGAGAGTTGTTAATACTCCCCCAATGAGCCATTAATTGTTAAGGAATTAGTCCATAAATCATCATGGATCCAGATAATACTAACATGTATGCATTTTTGAAGAATTCCAAGAAATCTTAATAAACCAAATGGGAAACTACAAATGAAGCATGTCTTCAACACACAAATGAATCCTATGCTTATTGACTTCCACACCTCCATTAGTCATTACATGTATGTCTATAAGCTTCTTGCAAAACATGAAAGCTGTCCCTTTAAATCTGGATAAGGACTTGGCTTGACAATGAGACAGACAAGGATACATTAATATGCCTCCCAGCATGTATGATGTACAGTGAAACTTGTATATAAAGACCTCTACAGGGATACAAGAATATCTGTCTGTATAGGGAGGTGGTCTTTATATAGAGGTTGATTTGTACACAAATTGTTGTATTGGGGACAGCAGCAAAAATTGGTCTTTGTGACCAGGTGGTCTTTATATACAGGTGGTTGCTACAGCAGGTTTTACTGTATTGGTAAAATATAATTCCATTGCCAGCAGTAATTTTCTTTGAAGGTCAGGGACAAAACTTTGATATCATACAAGATCTCTAGTAACCTTTCACACAAACAAAACATAAAATTCCTACAATTGCTAGTTCAATAGTCACAGGAAAGAATAAAGTCTCAGACAGACAAAGAAATGAATTGACAGCTAGGGCAATAACAACACCCTATCTACATGTAAACACCAATAATCATTTGATCCAAATGTATCACACATATATTTTCTAGTCTGGAGAATACAGAGGGTTAAATGCCAGTTCCTGATTTCAACTTTTTATTTTCACTTACAGTAAATGAGTTATGGATGATGGCCAATTTTCCATGTACACTAGAGTACATGTATTGGCATTATCACCCTGCTTTTTGTTCACTGATAATACATGCAATTCCTACCTTGCACTACAAATGATTTAATATGAACAAGAGTCTATGTGCTACTGACACACATTATTGTTATGATTAAGAATTAACTTCCTTTTCAAAATTAAATTTTCTAGTGTGACACCTTATTGTGTTTGGAAATTTAAACCTGCATTGTGATTTACTCCTTAGTACAGAACCAGGTGGGAATGAACATTCTCTCTTTTAATACACCAGCTGCACAATGAACATGCATACAGCTATCTATTTAAGAAAAGACAAACTGAACATTAGCACCCACTCAGAAATTCAAAACTGAAAGTTTAAATTGCCAAGACATATTGGAACAAGGCTGACAAATCTGAGGGCACCAAAGGCAATAGCTGTAGTGATCAATTACTCAGTATGTATTATTGTACTATTGTTGTTTAACGTCCCACTCGAGAATACTTCACTCATATGGAGACATCACTGTGTGCCGGTGAAGGGCGACAAATTTTGCCTATGCTTGGCACTGCTGTCTGTAGAGCAGGGAGGGTTCTTCAAGGTGCCAAAACCTACTGTGACACAGAATCTTGGTTTTTACTGTCTCATCTGAAAAAACATGGACGGCCAACTGTAGAGTGGCGCTGCCGGAATTGTACCCCAGACCCTTCGATTCGAAGTCGAACACATTAAGCACTCAGCCATGGAGGCCCCTCAGTTACTCAGTATATGTAGATAATGAAATATCTGCTACATAGGTACATGTAGTTCTAGAATTTTTATCCAGTTCTTTTTTTTTCTCATGTTCTGCTACACAAACTACATGTATCTATATGTAGTGTATTATTTAGGTGTCCTCCTCTTAAGTTTTAGCATGACTTGTATTTTGCATGGCCATATCATGAGAAGTATTGAATCAATACAATACAATTATAGCTTTTTGATGAGGTTGATGCATGGTTTTATTGACCTGAGAAAAACTACTGACCACATACGTCAGAG
Source organism: Pinna nobilis (assembly GCA_016161895.1). NCBI lineage: Eukaryota > Metazoa > Mollusca > Bivalvia > Pterioida > Pinnidae > Pinna > Pinna nobilis. Next base: position 10,913 of record JACSZP010050043.1, on the reverse strand, counting down.
GTTGATAGATATAGTTTCCATTTGGTCAATATTGAATAAAACATCATTCAGTGACAGAAAAAATGTACACTTCTTTCACTTCAGAATTTTTTCTTGGAAATCAACACTATAATAATAATAATATCCTACAATGAAGACTTGTCACAGGGATCAATATTTGAAGCACTTGCATGACAGTAAAGATTTTTCAGGAATCTATTAAATAACTGGTCAATCAAGAATTTCTTTTTTCCAAATATTCCTTCCTTGTCAGTCAATCATTGTTTAATTTGAAATCACATAGAGAAACCACAAACAACTGGCATAAATCCAAACAAGATACAAATATATATATACATAATGTTCTTTTCTGTTTTTTCATCCTCTCTTCATTTAAAAGACCTGTTTACAAAGCTGAGGCCAGATTTTAAAACTCTTATTTTATTACATCAATCCCAAACTTTAAGAACAGATTCTGCTATGCCTCTAGTATCCATCAGGTTCAGCGAGATATTACCTTGATTCATTACATAAAATAAAACCAAAGAACACAGGATTGAGGGTTCAAACCCAGACTGGCTTGTCTAGTTTCTGTCCTTCAGGCTGAAAAGTAAAGAACTAAATTCCTATGTAAAAGGACTGACTTGGAAATATAAAGATCTACTTCCAAGCTAGATACAATATTGAGTATATGTCTATGAAGCTCAGAATATGTCTGTGAACCTTACTTCAGCTTAATGCCACCAAATTTAATTGAAATGTTGTTGAAAGTGTTGTAAACAGCAATAATATATTAGTAAAAAAAAGAAAAACAAATCTGTAACAAGTAAATTAAAAAAAATTGAAAAAGCCAAGATTATGCCTTTTTTTTAAATTTGTTGTTTTTCGAAAAAAGGGGTCAAGCTTTAGATGGAGTTTGGTCACAATGAACTGCATCTTTGTAGACAACTTGTCTTCTACAAGTAATCTGACTTTCTCGCATAATCTGCCTTGGGACCACTATTACAACAATGTTAAAACCTATGCTGTCTCAAAGTATTTTATCTTGTTGGTGTCACCATTAACCCCCCCTCCCTCCCTGAATCATCTGAACTATTGTGATCACTTGTATTGTTATTGCATACAAAATGTAGCCAAGTAATGTACATGTAGTATACACTCTTTTTTTCTGCAGCCCCAATATGAATCCTGCATCAACTGTCTTCTGGCCTGCAATTACACTGTAACACCAATCATATGGCATACCTGAAAGTATGGCCCCTTCACTGATCAATAGCCCCATGTAAAAAGCACAGGCTTATATTTAACAGAGAAGTTGGTGACATCCCCATAAAAGTGAAATATCCGGCTTGAGAACAGTATTACCAATTAGAAAACATACAAGAATGAAGTAAACTAAATAGTAGACATGCATAAACAACAATTTGTGGTCCTCAGTTACATGTACTGAATCAAATATTGAATCTAGACATTAGAAATTTGTATCCTTCACATCATGGTTGAGACATGCTGCCCCTTGACAAACAGACAGGAAGAATGCTGAGAAAAACTAATGAGTAGACATTGCATACTTCATGCATCTATTGTGTTAATTATTCAATGCAGGAAATCAAACAAGATACAAAAATTGTATTTCCTGTAGAAGCATTTTCTGTTCAAAGTGAAAACCCACTTCAACATTTTAGAATACATTACTGTATTTGTAAGTGCTATTATCTGTCTGTCATGTGGAACTAGGCAATGTGTTACTTGACCCGAGTTATAAAAACACTGCAAGAAAGTGACGGTATCATTAAAAAGGTCATCAACCCATTTATCAAGTTGTTTAAAGTCCCATTCAAGAATCTCTTACCCATGTGGAGTCATGGACAAATGCCAGTTAGGGGCTTCAAAATTTGGCCTATGTACAGTATTTATGGCCATTGAGCAATGAAGGGTCTTAAAACTTGCCAACGTCTACTGTGACATGGGATTTCATTTTGTACTGTTTCATACAAAGGATAGGAAAAGAGAGCTATCCCAAACAAGGCTCAAACCCCCAACCTCATGACCAAAAGATAGGCACTGCTGAGACATGATGTTGCTAAAATTTACCATTTTGTTCATATACATATACATTGTATTTGCAAACTAGATAAATCAATTTATTTGATAAGCTTACAAAACAAAAATTATTTTGCACTATGAAATAAGTTATCTGCTATGACAGCTTGTGTTGAAAACCTGCACTTGTAGACAGGAAAATGGTGTCAGGATATTCTATGCTATTTATTATGTTTCTGTGTACAACTAGGCCATATTATAAAACAGTGATTAGATAATCAGAATGTATTTTTAGACTCGGACAATATCATGCTAAATTGCAGTGATAGCATATCTTGTGCATGTCATTATACATCATGACTTTGTTAATGAATTCACTACCTACTCAGTGTTTGATTAAACAATACCTGACTATACATTAGTCCGCTACAACGCTTCATACATTTTCTCTATTTGTATGAAATATTTCTCACTCAAGGTGGAATATCTGAAATACCATCAGTGTCAAGTGTCTTCACTAGTGTCATATAAAATAATTCAACAAGAGCCTCTCTGAGGCACATCATACGCCTGTCGCAAGTTTTGTTACAGGGAAAATGACAAAAAATGAAAACAACAAATTTGTGTGCTCCGGACAAAGAAAAAAAATAAATTTTTAACAAAGGACAATAACTCTGTAAAAACTGCAGCTAGAGTTACGGTTCTTGGACACTGCACTGCACCTTGTGGTGGTCTTGATGTGTATGAAGTTTCATGAATCTATCATGCACAGTTTCAGAGTTATGCTCCAGACAAAAAAAGTTAACGGACAGACAGACCAACGGACAAACGGACAACACCATACCATAATACGTCCCGTCATTCATCGGGCGTATAAAAACTAGAAGTTTTCAGAGTAACCCCAGCAAAGAGACTTGAAACTAGTGTACGTTGTACCATTATGTCAGGTGAGAATAGGAATCCCTGTGGCTAGGTAATAGATCACTAAGTTTACATTATCTTTTGTAAAAAATCTCAGACTTCTCTCTAATCCTTTTCCCCAGAGTGAAAGTAAATTCTGATGTAGCTACCTTAAATGTATATGTATCACCATCCCTTCTACATAAAAACACACTATCTAGTAAATTGGGTCAATCCAGGTGTCATCTCCTTGGTAAGACACTGATGGCACAATGTATCACAATCAGTGGCAAACTATGACCGAACTGTAGCTACATGTATTTTGATATGTGCAGAGTAAATGGCATAGTTAGGACAGTTCTGATTCTGTCAGCAATACATGTTCAGTACACAGAACCAGTCAAATTTGTGATTAAAAAAAAATACTGTGCCCACAAACTTAAGTACATGGTTTATCATCAAGATGCTATTCAAACTGCCGCCAATCATTTCAGACCGACTTCTGAAAACCCAAACAAGACCAGTAGTACATGATGATGTATCAACAAAATGCCTGACAAGTCTAACAGAGGCCCAACAGATCAAGGTCTTAATGCTAGCCAATATTACATCTTTATCAAGATCTATATCAAGTTTATGATAGATTACTGGTATTCTTTCTCCTTTTTTTCATTCTTCATAACAACTGGTCCTAACACCAGAATTTTTTTTTCAGCAATGAAATACACTTAGTAAAATAGTTTCCAAGGGGAACCTATGCAGAGTAAGATTCCTTCTATATCTTCTGAGAAAAACTTATAAAACACTTTACATTACTTTAAAATTCTAAAACTAATCTCCATGTGGATCAATTTTCTATCAGATCAATGGTGCAATAACAAACTGTTAAAGGACCAAAAAGAATCTCCATACAACAAGAAAAAGTCCCTTAAAGGCTCTGTGAGAAATACATGTAACAAGAGCTGTTTATGGGTAGACACAGCCTGTCAACAAGAACCCATTTTAATCATTTGTTGTTCTATTTAAAAGTACATGTACCATACAAATATCTTCTTCCAAAAATGTAGATGCTACCAAATGCCAGGAAAGGCTTCAACTTTTGGCCTCTGCTCAGCACTTTTGGACACTGACCAGTGAGAGGACACTCTCATTCTGTAGACACCTACTCTGACATAGGACCTGGAATATTCAGTCTCATTTATGGATGAGGTTTGGCAACAGAATGCTCATCTTCATTACATACCAAGAGGTCATGTAGGGAACTATATATGGCTGAATAGCCATAGGGTCTGTGGTATACATTCAAAGTTAATCTGGTTTAGAAACAAGGATTGTCACTTTATATGAAAAAAAGAAAGAATTCTTTAGAATGATCCCCTGCAGAGTCCAAGTTCGAGAGTGAGTGAAAAACAAACAAATACAGTACGGTAGTCTTGTACAATGTACCATAGTTTTATAAGGAAATCAGCTATATCTAAACTTGATATACATAATCATTCATACGAATCTTCAATGGGGAGGGGGTGATTTGCATTCAAACTTACTAAAGTAACTTTATCATGTTCATACATGTATGTTTATAGGGTTTGGAGGATACTTAAATGTGTATCAATGGCATTCAATACAATTTGTGCAGCCAACAAACATTACATGTTTATGTTGTACTGTAGTGACATCAGAACAAGGGACATAAATCATACTAACACACAAAGGTGTAAATTTGATGGGTGTCATACCTTTGGGTAAACAAAAAGTCAAGACATCCTGCAAGGCTCTTGTGAACAATGACTCCAGTCATGCATGATTTTTAACTTGAGGCTACAGATGACCAGTGCTCTAAGGTTAAATGATACAGTAAGTGTAACATGGAAATTACCATGCCTGGTTTCTGTGGTGCAAAGGCTTGGTATACTGGTAATATTGATATAAAGGTAGATAAATTATAGTGTCTACTGTCTGTGCTGCCTAGTAAAATAGATGAATTACAATGTCTAGATTTTGAGGTGCAGGGTATATGTACATGTACCTACTTTTGGGTGATTTTGTATGTAGAAATATGCAGAGAAGTAAAAATGAAATCTGATTTGCAAGAAGTCCTGATTTGTAATATTTACATTATAAATGCAGTTGCAAAAATATTTCATCTAGGGTATTTAGTCATGTACCCCAGAGTGAAAAATATTTCTATTTCTTATATCCAATGTCATATAATTTGCATACACATGTAGTAAATACATGTAAACACATGAAGACCACTTCTTTATTTCATTTTCTGCTTGAATCTAGTGTATCACTATTTTCATTTGGTTCTCTATAACCCTGTCAATTTATTATAGGCCTGATTTTGTAATATTAATTTTTTATTTAAACATCAGGATTTACCACTGATAAAAAGATATTTTTTTAGTGATTTTATTTTCGTTCATTACAGCAATAAATTCGCTTTAAACCAATTTGTTATGGACCAACTCTACTGTGTATGTGTACATATTTATATTTTGTGGGTAGGTAACTGTAAGATAGTCCCTTATAGTTTAGTTGGTTAATACTGTAAATGAAGTTAAACATGCAAGTGAATCTTGCAGACTGGACAAAAGTACTGAACAAAAGTTTTGCACAGTAAAAGACAGTTCTAGTACCTGAGGCTAGTAGTAAAAGGAGTCAAACAAACCTGATGAAAAAATGTTGGGTGCATTTAAAATGTTTACCTAATGTTATAGAATTTGCTTCTTTACACCACTAGAGTTGCTTTCTTTATCTGAGGAGAGAGCTAGTATTCATAACTAATTTTTAGCAGCAACCAATTATCTTAGCAGTTAGCTACATATTATACAGTGTGACAATACCCTGTTGGTTCAACTCAGATATACACAAATACATGTACCGGTAACTACATTTCTATAAAGTTTAGCCCCTGGCTATAGAACAGNNTCAAGAGCACTCAGCCACAACTAACCTGTGTGGTATGTGACATGATTAATATAATCAAGTTGATGGGTGTGTATGAACACTCCAGCAGTCTATCTACAAACTGTGTATCTTCCATCTCATTGTGTGTCATTTCTGTTTGATACAGGACAAACATTTCATAAAGAACTTCATACAATGCTTTAAAACAACACCCCTTTTGGTCACTTTTTTAAATTCGTTTCTTTACGTGTAACATGAGAATTGTTATGAAAAATTCTTATCATTACAAATTTTATTATTCATTTCAAATAATATTGTATTCAAATGAGCACAAAAAAATCTGTCACCACATTAAATTGATCAGCCATAGATATATGTGCATATTAATTAACAATGTAATAAGCCTGAAAAAGTACAATCAGAGTTCATCATTAACTGTACAATAGCTTTTTCATTTTCGGTACCTATTTACATTAGTGCCACAGAAAGACAAATTATAGGGTCTACCTAGTTTGAAATATCATTACATTCTGCTACCCTCAGTGTCACTTGAAAAATATTTCAACATCTTCACGAGCAGATACATCCATGTACATGTAAATACAGAAAATACAAAACAAAACAAGATACCGGGTATGTTTGTGAAACACTGATGCCCCTGTACAGCAACAAAATTAAAAAATAGGTCAAACTCCAAGGTCAAGGTCACTAGGTCAAAAGTCTTGTTATCAAAGAAAGTTCTGGTCATGAGGAATCCACATGTATATATGTGAAATATTGAAGGTCTATCTCTTATAGTTCAATAGATATAGTCCAGGTTAGAGTTTTAAAGTAGGTCAAACTTCAAGGTCACAAGATAAAAAATGTTGGTACCCATTGAAAGGTCTTGTCACAAAGAAACAAACATGTGAAATATGAAAGCTCTATCACTTATCATTAGAAAGTTATGACCAACTGCAAGGTTAATGTTTTTGCGGATAAATAGACAAACGGACAAGGCACAAAACTATAATATTCCCCTGAATCTCCAATAACAGGAACATACATATGAAATACTTTTCAGACACAGTTACTCTACTGGTACATGAACCTGTTTGTCATGTACATGTACAGTAAAACTTACTTTAGAGACCTGTATATAAAATCAATTCAGTTACATAAAACATTTTTTGCTGTCCTCGATAGTATCATTTATGTATTAATCACCCCTTATACATGTACATGTATAAAGTCCACCTCCCTATAAAGACCAGATTTCTTGTGTCCTTAAGGGTGTCTTAGCTCTTCCAGAACAGGCAAAGGTGAAAAATATCATGCAATTCCATTTTTTTCAGGACACTCAACTTTATGCACATAACATTTACATATACATGTATGTTATATTTGCATATATCTCTGTAGCAATAAGCTGATACAGGTTTCAGTGTTTTTTTTTTACAACAATGTACATGAATACATGTATATATATACATGTACCGATATGTGTTATGTACCTTTCTTTTGATTCTGCACAGTGATTTCTAATGTACAGAGTCAATCCATGCCAAATAATGCAAGTTTTTATTTTCTCCCACACTTGGCCATGAAAGACAATGTTTACTAGTGAAAATATAGCTCTGTCAGTCCCAAAGGAAAGACACTTTTTTTAGACAGCTTGCACATGCTATGACGTCACATATAGGAATCTAATGGCTGAACATTATACCAAGTTGCATGTGTACATACATGTACATTCTAGGTGTTTGTGGAAGTGTGGGAGAAAAAGAGTCAAACATGGATATGTTGAGTGGAAAAGGAAATCTAAACCCTCGTAGTAAGAATCTGAAAGTCCACTCCT
>JACSZP010050033.1:0-11798 GCA_016161895.1 Pinna nobilis | reverse complement strand
TTTACGCGAGGTTTCGCTACTTACAATATGAAACAATTTTAAAAACTCCTCCATAAATCATTTAACAGTATATAGAGTATGGGTTCTGTGCTAATATTTATGTGACGAAATGTGCGTTTGTGACCATCTCAATTTTGTTACATTTTTGCTTCATTTCTTATAAAAAATAATGCTGTGCAGAAAAGTAGTCGTCATAAACACAGGAAAATATAAAGTTTATATAACACGTAGCCCTTGACTTTATGTTTTAGCAAATGGTGAACAGCTTTACCTGGCAATGGTATTTTAAACCGAGACAAGAATAAGTTTAATTTTCTAAACAAAAATTATAAAACAGGAAATCTAACTATTGTAATTAATTAAAAAAGAATGAATGTGTCACTGATCTCAGGACAGAGCTAAAGCGCTAGGAGTCATCGTCCGAATTGTACCTGTCGGCATCTAGATGTAAAAACGTAAATCTGCTTACTGGATAGAAATATATGTTCCTCAGAGCTTCGAAGAATTTAAGGTGACGAATGTGCTTTCCAACTATCAAAATATATTCATGGCAGCCATTTTTTAGAAGTTAAGGTACAATGTACGTTTCTTTATCGATTTATGCATTTATTAACGAGATAAAATTGACATCAATGTAACAAAACTTAGATAAAATTACAAACTAAAATTTAGAGCAAAAGCATATGCATGCAAAATTTTAATCGGTGACCCAATATTTACAGGTTAAATGTCACAAATAGGATTAAGGGTCATAAACTAATTTTGCTATCTGTTTACCTTTCTATATCATTTGATACCAATGCGTTTTACCTGGTGACCTTGAAACTGGGTTGAGTTTGACATATTCTTCTATTTAACTGCTGTCCGGGGCATCAGTTTATCACAAAAATATTGTTTATTTTAAAAATTAACGAAGTAAAACAGATTTCACGTAAACACCTACCACTAGCTAAAAACCCTTTATTCCTATGTTTTTGAAATGATACCCCATGTAAATATTGTTCATTTACTTGATGTGTCCGGAGACCTCGGCCTTGTGGTTAACGTATTGACTTCGACTCTAGAGATTCGGGGAAAGAACCTCGGTACTATTGACCGTACCTATCTTTCGGACGGGACATTAAAAACCGAGGTTCCATATTACAGTAGATGTTGGTACGTTAAAGAACCCCTCTTGCTCGACGGCCATAAATCTCTATATGAGTAAAACATTTTTGAGTAAGATGTTAAACAACAATACAACAACAACAACAGTTTGTGTCATGGCTATGCACTTGTGTGAGTTACTAGTGTTCATAAAAAAATCATGAATCCTATTTACATATTTTCCATGTACTTGATCTCCTGTATATGAACTTGTGTTAGTTACTTTAACACATCAAATTTCATAAATCCTAGCTACTTCAGAATTATGGTATCAAAATATAGAATAATATACATTATAGAGTTAGTATAGCGTAAGACATAAACACACAAATAGAAGCGTAAGTCCCTCATTCTGTTTAATTCTAGCATAGTTTTAAGTAACTGTTTAGATATTTCTATACTTGTACTATTAAAAGAGTTAAAGACATAATTCAATATGGCTGGATTACTTACCTGTATATGAGCGAGAGAGTGCGGGTTTACCGCTCTGCCTGTACCTCTTAATGTCTGAATTTCACAGTCTACGAATTAAATTGTTATGTGATAAAGTGCGATTGGATGATGTTTGTTCTAAGGATAGGTTGGATTCCTCGTAAAATGATAACGGGACAAAACAAATCAATATATGCATGCCTGTGTGTTTAAAAGCATACCTTGTCTTTATTAGCCGCTAAATTTAAGTTTTACCAGGCTTATTTCACCCACCTAGTCATATGCGTTCAACAGGCGAGTAACTAGTACTGCCCATTGCAGGTGAAAGATATGTACTAAAAATTATAGATGAATGACCGTTATGTTGTTGTTGTTGTTGCGTTGTTGTTTAACGTCCCACTCAAGAATATTTCACTCATATGGAGACGTCACCGTGTGTCGGTGAAGGGCGACACATTTTGCCTGTGCTCGGCAACTGCTGACCGTAGAGCATGGAGGGTTCTTTAACGTGCCAACACCTACTGTGACACGGGACCTCGCTCTTTACTGTCTCATCCGAAAGACAGGGACGGCCAACCGCGGAGTGGCGCTGCGGGAATCAAACCCCGGACCCTTCAATTCGAAGTCGAACACGCTAACCACTCGGCCACGGAGGCCCCAATGACCGTTATGTAGACATAAAGACTATTAGATTGACCAGTGCTGATCATTGACCGGTACTCGCCATAATAGGGGGATGGTAAGTATGGTATGCATAGGTGAGTGAACAGTATTAACAATTGTATATAGGAGTGACTTATAATAACCATTATATAAGTAATTGACCAGTACCGACCATTATCAAAATAAATAGGCGGTGCAAACCATTATACAGATGAGTGGCTAGTTCTAACAATTGTAGGAGGTGACAAGTACTGGTCATTATTCAGACGAGTGACGCACTGTTTATTTAATTAAAATCATTTAATTTTAAAGGGATAAATAAATAATACTATGGACAATTATCTCGAAGCGGAAGTATAATTTTGAAACATTTAGACCCATTAAAATAAAGATAGAATATGTAGGAGATATATTACCTGAATAAAATCCCCCCATAACAGATTTGAATGTTTTATATCACTAGGTATTGATTATATCAACGATGTGTTATAATCTTAATAGCAATGTATAAATGAGATAACTTGAATATCAACCCCGGTTTTCAGTTGGGCTCGTGACACGCTAATTTTAGTTTTAAGAGTTATCGTGTCGATAACTTTCTGTAGTGTTATATAATTTTGTATAACAATGATGTCTGTCAATCGACCTTTGAATATAACATGCCCCTTTGTATTTCCAACTTTCCTCTTAAATGAAATACTCTTCACTGTCAGATTTTGAGATTTCATGTCAAAAAAGAAATTTAGACAAATTAATAGCACGGTGTTCTATTTTTAAGTACGTCGGTCTCGAGTGCGCATGGTCTCGATTTCAAACTCGGTTCATGAACTATCTTAACTACACATGTATTCTCATTTACGCAAGAGGCCCGATACTTCAAGCAAAAACGACGGGGATGACTTGTAATGGACGCCATATACCGTAGCTTTGGAACTGTGCTGACAAAGATATTTGATTTGGATATCAATAAACAATATAAAAACGACAGAAAGTTTATATTCTGTCAATATAAAGGTTTACATCCAAACTTACACCAATGTTTTACATATTCTTTCAATTAAATGAATTTTATACCAGTTAACACTGTGATAACTCGGATACATCTGTGAGCGGGGTGACTCAAAATCACTGGAAGCCATCATTCTTTCAAACTGATGCCTAGTATTGCGTTTAACACTCAACAGGCAAATAGACAATCCGTGTATTATAAATATCACGGTATCAAGGGAATGCACCTTACAGTGGGTCTCACAAAATATAGATATACTTATATTAGGCTGATATACGAACAGTAGAGTAAACACTGCCGATTGTCTTTTTCAATATCCGATAGGGTCTATCATTACTCTGCATTGCTCTGGAAGTTAATCATTTCCTTTTTCTATAAGAGCTGAAAAACAGCCAATGTAAATATAACTGAAACATTCAGTAAAGAGACGAATGTATAAAAGATCAATAGTTTATATTATTTATAATGTTTATGATGTCATTTTACAAATTCGTATGCACCTGATCCAGATTCTGGCGTATCTTGGGGTCCATTTTTGCCCACCTCCTTATTTTGCATTCCTTATAGGAATTATGGGAACAATGACTGTTTGTTATCGCTACCTTTTCATAACTCTTACGATCAATGCAAAAGCAAGTAATCTCCTGGATAATTTATTTTTGAAATAGCTGTTCTTAATATTTTTTGAAGATGTATTTATTGGTGAAAAGGGGAAAGGTACGTGGTACGATGTTTAATCTTTTCGTTGATGCCTGCTTAAACAAACAACCCGGCCATTTAAGAAGTATTATTTATATAAATCTGCAGGTGAGTATATCTTGTATGATAACATTTGTAGAAGCTGTTTTATGGGCCAACACAATTGTTACAGGTGTTAATAGCACGATAAATACATCTTCTCCCTTAGTGCCCTCACGGCGGAGTATAACCAGTGTGGGGCCTTCTACAGGCGTAGGATTTAATTTTGTCTCGATCAGCACCCTATACCATAAAGAAGAAACGAAGATGATTAAAAGGAAAGTCCCATGACCCTAAAACCCCAACATCAATTAAATTTCTTAACTGAGACGTTACAAAACTCCGTAAATGCAAAGAATAATTCCAGTCACTGTTTGAATTTTTCTTGTGGGCATCTAAATGTAAACCCTTAAATCTGCTGAACGGAATGAAATATAAGTTCATGAGAGCTTCGAAAAATATAAGGTGACAAATGTGCTTTCAAACTATCAAAATCTGTTCAGAGATAAAAACAAACCATAAATTAATTGGCAGCTATTTAAAGAAGGTGCAGGTGCAAAGTACGTTTTAATCGATTTATGTATGTATTATCAAGATAAAATTGATACTATTATATCAAGAGAGCTAACTAACAAACTAAAAGAACACAAGCAAATGTACCCAAAATGCTTATTGGAGATCAAACATTTACATGTTAAAAGTCACAAACAGGATTAAGGATCTGAAAGTAATTTTGCCTTCCTGTTCACCTTTCTATATATATATCCAAAATATATAAAAAATGTTAACCCTGCATGCAGTTTTTGTCCCGTCCGTTTGTGTTTCAGATTGTCTGTTTGTCCGCAACCTTTACCTTTGTCATAACTATTGAATGATAAACGACAGAGCTTTCATACTGTATATCCAGAAATTTTCACGGAACCTTATTTTGGCGATTCGGTAGTCATGCTATTCTTCTCGACACTATGATTTCGCTCGTGTGTATGTTGAATTCAAAAACTATGTCGTAAGGAGCATGTTAATCTAAAATAAGAATGTTTAGCGAGAAAATTATTTTCGCGAGTATGTGATTTCGCGTAATTACTCGAAAATAAAATTCTCGATACTTATAGATACTTAACATATGCATTCCACATAACGAGTCCGTTCAATGGGTATAACTTTACTACAATGTTATCTTGACCTTTGAGTTTGATATATTTAATAACAACAGACCAGTGCGAACTTATTTTTACTATACGGGATTGGTCTATCATATTTGTGCATAGATTCCTCATGACCAGATATTTATTTAATACTAAGACATCTGACCTTTAACCTTGAACTTGAATTTGACCGATGTTTTAAAGGACTTCACTTTTTGTTATAACTTTTGAATGATGAGTGATAAAGACTTCATATTCAACATGTGTATACTTAGTGACCAGAACTTTAAAAGGGGCACTTTTTAATGACTTTGGAGTTTGACTTCTTCAAAAATGTTTACCTGAATCATCTCTTTTGAACTATAAGGGATGGATTTTCATTGATAGAACCCCTCCTGCTCACACATTAAATTTCATAAATCCTAGCTACTTCACTGTGATGTCATCACAAAATAGAAAAATCTATTATAGAGATAGAATACCGTAAGACATAAACACACAAATAGAAGCGTTCCCTAACTTAATTCTTCTGAATTCGAACACAATTTCAAAAACTTTTAAGGTAATTCATATATGCTCTTTTAGAGTAACAGATAGATTTAGTATGACTGAATTACCCAACTATTTATGAGCGTGAGAGTGAGTTTTTTTCTATCTGTACCTCATAGAAGGCTAAAGAGTACAGACTACGGATTAAATGAATTGTGTTAGTTTCTGGCATGCGATTAGATAATTTTTGTTTTACATTTCTGTTTGATTCCCCGAAAAATGATAACAGGGCAAATTATATCCATATGTCATTTACCTCTTGAAAGGCTGAAGTGTACAGACTATGGATCATATGAACTGCGTTATCTGCTGGCATGCGATTGGGACATGTTTGTTCTAATTATGGGTTGGATTCCCCGTAAAATGATAACGGGGCAAATTTATCGCAATGTGCAGACCTGTTTGTTTTGAAGGATATATTGTCTTTATCAGACACAGAACATAAGAATAACCTTGCTTATGTGGCCTAATCGTGTGCGTTCAACAGGCGAGTAACCAACACTACCTATTACAAGTGAAATATAAGTACTGGAAGTTATTGGTGAATTACCATTATTTAGATTTATAGAATATCAGATTGACCAATGTGGACTTTACAAAGTGACCAGTACTGATCATTATACTGGTAAGTTACCGGTACTAACCATTATAGGAAATGACAAGTATGTATAGGTGAGTGACCAGTACTGACCATCAAACTTGTGAGTGACCAGCATTGACTATCATACATAGGAATGACTGAAATATAATCTTTATGTAGGTATAAGACCAGTAATGATCGTTATAAAGACAAGTCAGCAGTACTGACCATTATACAGATGAGTGACTTGTACTAGGAATTATAGGAGATGACAAGTACTGGTCATAATACATTCGAGTAACGTACAGAACATTTAATTATATTTTTTACTTTAAAAGGGTCAAATAAATAATACTAAAGGCAACAATTCCAAACGGAAGTGTAATTGTGAAACAGCTAGATCGACAATCTCGTAATTTTGTTAAATTCTATTCACTGTTTTTGAAGAAAAAATAAAGATAAAATACGTAGGATATTTATTACAAAAATACAATTATCCAACATAGCACGTTTAAATGTGCTTTATCACTAGGAGGTGATTATATCAACAATGTGCTGTACTCTTGATTGAAATTAAACGAATAAGATAGCTCGAGTATCAACCCCGGGCTTTATTACGGCTCGTGATACGTTAATGTTTGTTCTGAGAGTTATCGTGTACAAAACGTTGTGTATTGTTGTCTCTTTTTGTGAAGCAATGTTGTCTGTCGATCGACCTTTGAATATGATATGTCCCTTCGTACATCCAACTTTCCTCTTTAGAAAAATACCCTCCACTGTCAAATTTTGAGATTTGATGTCAAACAAACAATTCAGATTAATTCAAAGTACGGCGGTCTATTATTATACACCTGGGTTTCCAGTGCGCATGTTCTCGATTTCATGACCTCTCCTAACTATATTAGCATTCACGGCACTTCAACAGAACACGACGAGGATGCCTTGTAAGGAATTTATTTACAGTACCTTTTTCAAAAACTGTGCTGACAAAGATATTGTAGTTGGATACCAATAAACAATATAACAACGACAAAAACTTTTTTATAAAACTTTTCAAATTCACTTCTGTGAATATGAAGGGTTATATCCAATTTTACACCAATGTTTAATATATTTTTTGAATTAAATGGATTTTATACAACTGATTTGTGAAAACTCGAAGGGATCTGCGAATGGGATGACTCAAAAGTATTGAAACCTATTACTCTGTCAAACTCATGCCTAGCATTACGTTATACACTAAAAAGGCAAATTTCAATTCATGTATTACAAATATCACGGTAACAAGGGAATGTACCTGAGAGTGGGTCTCACAAAATATATATTTACTTATATTAAGCTGATATACGAGCAGTGGAGTAAACACTGAACTTTGTAAAAACAGCTGACCGATTGTCTATTTCAATATCCGATATCTTTACAGGTTGAAAAGTTATGCGGAAAACTCTAGATTGCTCTGGAAGTTAACGATCTGCTTTTCTATAAGAACTGAAAAATAGCCTACGTAAATAGAACTGAAACATTCAGTAAAGAGACGAATGTATAAAATATCAATATATTATATCATGTATGTTTATTTTGTCATTGTACAAATTCGTAGGCACCTGATCCCACCTCTGGCGTATATTCGGGTCCGTTTTTGCCCACTTCCTTATTTGCATTCCTTGAAGGAATGATGAGATCGATCACTGTTTGTTACTGTTACCTTCTCATAACTCGTCCGATTGATACAAAGATAAGTAAACTCCTGGGTAATTAATTTAAAACTGCATCGTTTGTTTGATTTGAATAAAGAAATCAACAGATCAAGATCACTTCTATGACAGCTGTATATATGGAGGAAAGTTGAAATATGCATTGTAAGTTGATGGTTGGTATAAACAAAAAAAAATGCTATTTAAGTGGTATGATGTGGTGTACTAAAGACATAAATTGAGCATTAATTCTTTTGGGAAATGGTCGATGTAAACTAATGAAGTAATATAAGGGCAATATCAATTCTGTCTCGTCACTAGAATTTCTTTCGACCTATTATTATTATTATTATATTTCCGTCCAATGTTTGTCCACAGAAAGTAAATTAATAAACTCTATTTTCTTTCTTGATTATTTTTTCGTTTTCTTTTTTTTTATTAGAAATAATGCGTTGTTTATTCAAAAATTCGAATAACGCCCTACTCGCTTTTCTGGATTAAATATATTTAACATTTTTTTAATTAAAATCACTTCGTAGATCTTCCAGAAACTATCTTTTAAGACTTTTCACTTTCCGAATCAACCTTCTGTTAGCTCTGTCATAAGTTATTCTAGGCCAGTCCGTTCTTCGATTAGTTTCCTCATTACTCCGCCCACGAATATTCTTCAAAATATAGAAATTGTATTACCGTTTATTAAGCTCGCTTTCGACCCATATTGAATTTACTAACCACGTATATATCAGATTCGGTCAACTGCACACCATGTAACTAATACTATCCCTTTATTCGCTTACATTTTAAATATTTTCTTGGTAAACTCAGTCAACTACTGTTTCAATAGGCATCATAATTACGCAATTCATGCCTAATCTTATCAGCTTTACGTATTTTAGATACCCTGAAGATTCAGGCATTATCGGTGCTTGTTCTAAATGCATAAATATGCTTCTCTTTACCCTGACAACCAACATGTGAAGTCATAAAGGGTATTTCTAGATTACGTTTAAAAGGTGAATACGACTGATAACACAGGATATTTCTTATCATAAATTGAAACCCTCCCTGCTCTACGGTCATAAGTGCCAAGCATAGGCAAAATTTGTCTCCCTTCACCGACACACGATGACGTCTCCATATGAATATAAATATTCTTAATATTCTTGAGCGGGACGTTAAACAACAATACAACAACAAAAAATTGCCGATGTCCATTGCAAAATCAAAACCGAAAGAAAACAAATTTCAAGGCGGCGAAAACAAAATTTCATCTACAAAGTCTGATTCCCATTTAATTGCTTCCTACGTAACTATCTGATTTAATGATACAGGAATACATGCATTGAAATATGCATTTACTACAATTTATTAAGACTACAGATTTAATAAAGAAAATTAATTGAAACCTACATGACCAAAAGGCATAGGTCTACTAATCTACGCGGGTTCCCGCTATGGTATATACGTCCGTTTCTTGATATTCAGCAAGCGCTGTCAGCGCAAATACCACGACGCTAATGCATACTTCGAGCTTCATATTTTTGGCACGAATTACCGAATTATTATAGTAATATAATTATTATATAGTATCTAAGTGAAATTAATAGATGTCGGCATCATGTACGGATCTAGAGGGGGTGGGGTAGAGGGGATCCGCCCCCTCCCGGCCTGGAATTTGCAAAATATATACCAATATTGGTCAATTATGCTTAGATTCTCATTTTAACTGGGATAGATTTGTCCTTTTTGACAAGTTCGACCCCCTAGACAAAAAATGCTGGATCCGCGCATGGGCATTCCAATAATGTATGTCAGTTTGTTGCAGAAAACTCCATAACATAATGCTTACGAAAATATGGGGTTCGATTCAACCATACAATCAAAATCGAAATAAAGTGACAATTGTGAAAAATATCTTCTTTTTTTTCTTTTCTTTTTTTACACAAACATGATCTAAGTTAAGAAAACAAATAAACATAATATAAGATATTTTTTCAAAGTCTGTGGATATAATCTGAAACATTCAAAAAATTTACTCAAATATGCGTTTTCTTCTCATAAAAGCGGGATTATGGGGGTGTGTAGTTTTGTTCCTAGTGTTTCGTAATTCCCTTCGTTATTGGCCTATTTCGAGGTTGGTTAAGTGTTTCATGAAACATGTAGTTAGATATGGAGCCTCTATGGTAGATTGTTTGCCTTCAAATCGTGAGTTCGTGGATTTAAAACTGCTTGATAGAGGTGATTAGATTTCCCTGTTTTTAGGATGAGGCAGTTAGACTTGAGGCCCCCTGTCCTCCTAAGTACCGGCACTGCTCAATGACCGACATCAAACTACGGTCCGTTTACTCGCAGAGATGATTTTTCGCTGCATCAGGTGCTACCTAACATCTTTAGATCAACTTTCTTTAAACAATTCCCTAGTTTACTTTTTTTCATAAAGTACGTACAACATTATCTTCTCAGAATAAGGGTGATGATGGAGTGTGTGTATAGGTGGATGGGTGGGGTTCCTTAACACAATGAACTCAGATATGTTTATAACACTTAAGCGTTATGCTAGCGGCATTACTATACCGACTGCGCTTATGTTCTTGTTTATGTGTCTCGGTTTATACTGCATGTAGGTCATCATTGAGTCTTAATTATGGTGTTGGCCAGTTTCTTTGGAGGAGACGAGGCCCCGGATATAACAATAACAAGGTAGAGACTGACCAACGCTCTTATGAGTCATATCATCGAACTAGGTTTCAAATGTTCAACTAAAACTTCACTACAATGAATGTATTTCAACACTTATTCACATGTTCGCGGGGTTACGGTAAGTCATAGAAGTTTATTTGCTTGGGGTTTTTGTTAATTTATCTATTTGTTTGTTTTTTTGTTTTTTTTTTTTTGTCGTTTAATGTCCAACTTAAGTTTTTTTTCTCTTGTATGGAGACATGATTGAATGACAGCGGAGAGCGACAAATGTTGACCTATGCTCGGCACTTATGACACTGAAGCAGTGAGGATTTTAATGTGCCTCGGGATCTCGGATTTTGTAAACAAACCTATATGTAACACATGCAAAATAGATGTTATTTCTCGAACAGAAATTCGAAAGGTCCAGGATAAGCCTGTTTTGGGAAAACGCAGCGATGTGGGGCAGGGGTTGGGGTTTTTAACGTCGTTTCGCAACGAAACTGGAGCGCGTCAGACATGAGCTCCACAAGATTTTTACAGGCACGCACATACCCCCCCCCCCAATTAAATTTTATGAGTACCCCAATAAAAGGGAGCCCAATAATTAATTCACGGTTAAGTTGAAATAAGGGTGGTTATGTTTGTACCTTGGCACCTGAAAATATATTGGGCTCCTGTTCACAGGGAAAAGTGGTTACGTTGCGTAGCGTCTGGTGTCCAATTCAGGTCCTAAACATTATACTGTATGATAAATCTAGTCCGGAAGACCGCATTAACAATGGCACGGGCGCAATTCATTTCTGGTGGTGGGGGTTGCAGCAAATGTCTATCTAATATTTTCCTTGAATTTATTTTTTGTCCGATGCTTTTGAATCTATAACATTTCATTTTACAGGTATATTTTATTCTATGCGTACCAATATAATTGACTAGTATACATATTATTTCTAAAATTCACAGGGAAACGAACATATATCTCATCCGCAGACAATTCCTTTTTTAGGAAATTGGTCTGCCTCTATCTATCTAGATCTATAAACACCTGAAGTAACGATTTACGATCATAACCCACACATATGTATGTATTAAGGCAAAACAAAAGTTATCGAGTTGCGATCGACAAATGACTGTAACTTTTTAAAGTTCACGGGATCATAGTA